>JAWZYT010003936.1:0-110616 GCA_034508575.1 Petrolisthes manimaculis | reverse complement strand
GTAAGGTTAATTGTGGGTGAGAGTGGAGATTCCTGACTGGCACCAGGGAAGGAGAGAGACAAGCCATTAGGGAGGGAGGGAAGGAGGGAGTTCAGAAAGAGGGAAAGTGAAAAGGAGTGTCTTGGAGTAAAGGGAGATTAAGGGAGTCATATATATTAAGTGATTTTGAAGTCTACTGATTCCTCCAAACTTTACAACAACAAAACAAATTCCTTACAAGTTCACCTTGGTAATCTGTTTTTCTGACATAGCATAGAGGAATCAACAACCCACCAATACCCTCAAGGAGAGCAAATTAAAGGAATATACAGTAGAGAGTAATGGAAGAGTCAAGGAGAGAGGTACAAATATAAGACAATGCTATTATATTAATTTCACACTACTAAGGTCATGTGGCACTAAATTACAATGATTAAATAGGTAAAGAGAATTAAATGGAGGGGAATAAAAAAGGAAGGGAATTCTGAGAAGAAAGAAGGATGTAAAGAAGGAGGGGAGTAAAAAAGAAGCGAGGAGGAAAGTAAAGTAAAGTAATGGATAGTTGTCATAGTTAAAGTGCTGCTGCAACATCAGATTATAATTTTTCAGTTTATCAATTGACCAAGTAAATACTTTGAATGCCAGGTGTTGGTGCTGAGTGACAGGTGGTGGTGCTGAGTGACAGGTGGTGGTGCTGAGTGACAGGTGGTGGTAATGTATGTAATGACCCATTTTCAATTCACATTCCCAACCTGAGTTTTCCCTTTAACCTATCTCTAGTCACCTTACTTACTCTCTCATAGAAAGGTATGTTATTCACCTACGGTCGTCATCACGTGCTCACCAACTGTTACCCTCCTGGAATGAGATCAGAGCTCTTTGGGTAAGGCTGGAACCTTTCACACACCGGATGGCGAGGTTACAACTCCTCGACTTACCTATTCTCTGCTAGGTGAAACAATCCCAAATTGTCTCCACCCGACCAGGGATTCGAACTCGGGCCCTTTTGGTTGTGACCCGAGCGCGCTAACCACTACACTTTGTGCATGCTTACAAAGACTTGGGTAATATTATTTGGGTGTAGGGAGTTAAAGAAAGTCGGAACAGGATAATGAACAGACAGGCATATGGAGGAAAAGTCACACAGGCGTGTGTGGGGGGACAGACAGAAAGACACATGGGGTCAGTGGACAGGTAAACAAACCAACAAATAGGGTGAGAGGACAGATAGACCAAATGGGGTGAGAGGACAGATAGACCAAATGGGGTGAGAGAAGAGCTAGCTATTGACAGGAAGGCGAGATGATGATGATGATGATGATGGGGACACTCCGGATGTAGACTGAGAATGTGTGTGTGTGTGTGGGTGGGAGGGGATGAGGATGGGGGTGCCTGAGGTGGGAAGAGGGGGGGGGGGCTTGACACGACCTTCAGCCTTGTTCCTGGGAGAGAGGAGGGAAAGGGAGATGATAATGATGATGAGAGGAGGAATGGATAGGGAAGGGAGAGGTAACAAAGTAAGGGTTGTTAGTGGTTGCAACAGCAGCTGTATAGAGGGACCTTGCTATTCTTCCTTCCTTACTTTACCAACAGGCCTCGATATTTTCTCCCCACGCTGTACCATCACCACCACCACCACCACGGTCGCTTTACTGTACTATACATATATACATACATACATTACCGTCATCTTTACCTCTCTTCCCGTTCCTCTAGTACTCTCTCTCTCTCTCTCTCTCTCTCTCTCTCTCTCTCTCTCTCTCTCTCTCTCTCTCTCTCTCTCTCTCTCTCTCTCTCTCTCTCTCTCTCTCTCTCTCTCTCTGTCTCTGTCTCTGTCTCTGTCTCTGTCTCTCTCTGTCTCTCTCTGTCTCTATCTCTCTCTGTCTGTCTCTGTCTCTCTCTGTCTGTCTGCCTCTTCCCCTCCTTGTTACCTTTTGTTTACTCACTCTTCTCCTTCCGTTTACCTATGAACCGTATTGCCTCCTCCCCCCTACTCTCCCTATTTACTTAAGAGCTACCCCACTTTCTCAAATCAAGCCCCTTCCTTTCGTCTGTCCTTCTTGTTTACCCTCTCATCCCTTCCTTGTTGACTTGAGAACCCTCTTACTATACCTTTCTCATCCTAGTCCACCTCTGTACTCCTTCCCTTGGCTGTGTTGTCCCCCTCCCTGTCTCCACCATCACCATACTACCATGCACTGTTGTATTACCTATCTTACTAGTGCCAGGATTGATTGATTGACTAAATGAATGGTGGTTTATTCTACTACAGTAATATTATGTGTCAGGACCTACTAGCCTATACTCGGATGTTGATACGAATACTAAGGCTAGTATGTTTTTATTTTATCATTTGTCACTTGTACGGTACATTTCCTCCACTAAACCATCTTTTTTTCCTCCCCCCTCCCCCTGAAAACCATCCTTCCTGATCCCTTCCCCTGAAAACCATCCTTCAATTGATCAATATTCCTTTTCCCCTTCCCTTTGTTATGTAGTCACTGTCAAAAGTCCTACATCGCCTTCAAATGATACGGCCTCGAAAAGTGATGCGGAACTAAAGCTGTTTGTCTCTGTACTTGGGTTGTTTTCGATTCATTCAGGTGGTTAACTTTCATCACCTGATGCAGGACCTGTGCCCGTGACTGTGCATGCATTACAGATTCGACTCATCGTGCCATGTCTCCACAACTTGCACCCCCTCCACCAACCCCCATCCCCCACCAACCTACCCACCTATAGTCAGTCTCACCCTCGCACACTGACTGCTTCGAATGGGGTTCACAACTAATGGTTCGGGGTTACTATCTCAGCCAGAGTCGCCAACGTAGTATAGTGACTTTTTCAGTAGTGTGGGCTGTGTGGCCAGCTACACATTGCTTGTACCACTCCACTTCCAACTCTCTCTGATACCATAGTGACATAGTCTATTTCCTTCGTGCTTGCGGTCCCAATTTTCCCAGCCCCCTATGTCCCTGTTCACTTAGCAGTAAGTAGGTACCCAGCTGTAAAAACAAGGATAGAAACCTTGTAGGATGGGTGAAGATATGTTGATGTAACAAGACTGACTGCCTTAATGACTAACACCATGAGTTGATAGGCATAAAGCCCTAAATCTTCTTCTTCACTCCCACCCCATTATCACATTCTCCCTCGTCCTACAGTGTCTTCCAAGTGGATACCAGTTCAAGTTCTGAAGACGATGATACAATGCAGAATATATGTGAGTACTCCATATTAATTATACAGTTGATTAGAACCTATAGCCTCGTACAGTGCACAACTTTTGGAATGATTTTATGATGGGTTTTGTGTACCAGTACTTTTCTAGTTTACAGATGTATTGGTGATAAATTGTGTACATATGTGTATATTTATGATTTTGTGTATACCGGTAGTTATTCTATAAACCTTTGCTTGGGGTCTGTAAAATAGCATAGATGCGAAATAGAAATTTAGTGACAATGTTTTCTCTATAATCAAGTAAGGTCAAGAGGACTTCAACAGTTTCCTAGATATATATTTTCTTGTGATATATTATGCACCATAAATTATGAGGTAATGATATAGTAATATGATATGAATCAAGGGAATTATTTCGGTGGACCAATTGTCCTATTCTCGATCAGGGTCATATGTAAGTAAACTCGTAGGGGTTAGTTAGTATCGTAGGCGACGATGACTTTAAAGTGGCTCCATAAACACGATGTATATACGATGACCCACATGCATAAATAATAACCCGTGACCTTTCGTAATATGCTTCTGGCTTATGTTTGAGCCTTTGAATGGTTCTTGCTGTGTTTCATTGTAGAAGTGTTTACCATTTTTCAGCGATACATATTTTTTTTTCTTCCGGGACTTACGAATTTCTATCATAGAGGTTTGTACCATTCTTTAGCGATTATTATTACTGTATTATTATTTTTTTCGGGAAGTGTGATTTCCTACGGTGTGTTTGAATGGAAATTTTGTCTACCTTGAACCGGTTTTAGGCAGGTAGTGTTCCAGTATAAAAACGCTGCTGCTAAGGTGTACCAGAAAAACTCCCGTACCTACCAGTGTTTTTATTGATGGTGAACCTGAGTGACTCGTGCACATGGCAAGGTTACCCAGGCTATCATTTGTTACTACTTACTTCACTTATACCACAACCTCACCACACACTGACTGTCACCTGTACCCACAACACTATAGTTCACTGTCACGACTATCACTACTACTATACTTCACTGTTACTACTTCACTCGTCACAACTCCATTTCACTGTCACTACTATCACTACTACTATACTTCACTGTTACTACTTCACTATACCACAACTCCATTTCACTGTCACGACTATCACTACTACTATACTTCACTGTTACTACTTCACTCGTCACAGCCACACCACATCACTGTTAACTTTACCACAACTCTATTTTTTCACTGTCACGACTATCACTACTACTATACTTAATTGTCGTTACCATTACTACAACACACCGTCACTGTTACCCAACCCAGGCTATCACTTTTACTACTACTACCACCAACTATTGCTATTCCCTACTGTTACTGTTATATCTAAATGAAGAGACTGTTTACTTTACTATGGCAAGACTACCACAACTCAGCTTCTTAGAAATTGGAATAATGGTTGGGATTACTATTTATTGTCCAGTTGAAATTTCCTGTAATAGAAGGTAAATGGGCTCCTGTTGGAGGTAAACGAGTCCTTCAAACATTGCCATGAAACACCATCTGTAGGGAAGGAGCTTTGTTTCGTGGCATAGTCGGGAGGAATCAGAAGTTTCCAATTTTCATACACGATCACAGAGTCACAATCATAATATATCCACCGACACTAAAAAATACACACACACACACAAACACACACACACACACACAAAAAAAAAATACACACACACACACACACACACAACTTATCTTCCATCGTAGTAAATATCTTGGTAAGAAAGAACAACACGTGTATAATTTTGCAGCACCTCATAATGATAATAATTGAGGGGGTTGAGTTGACGTAAGGTGTTTGTTGTAAGATTATAGTTTGATATGATACTGATTTATTTGCACGATGGAAGGAAGGAAGCTGTCAGTGGATATTTGATTGTGGCTGTACAGTGTTGGTAAATAAATCTGGAACAGGTGATTTATTCCAACTATTCCAAAGCATAATGCAGACCACCACCATTATTATTATTATTATTTGTTTTTTAATTTGGTATTGTTTCCTGGCATAGTTTGAAGGAATCGAGACAAGGTAGTTAGTGTGGAGGACAAGGACAGTAGAGAGGAAAACGAGAGATAGAAGGGGGAAGAAAAGAATTGGAAGTAGGAAAACAATAGAGAGGAGGAGGAGGAAAAGAGGAAAACAAGAGAGGGAAGGGGGAAGAAAAGAATTGGAAGTAGGAAAACGAGAGAGAGGAGGAGGAAGACGAGGATGGTAGAGAGGAAAACGAGATAGATAAGGAAAACAAAAGAGAGAATGAAAAGGAAAACAAGATAGATAAGGAAAAGGAAGACAAAGGTGAGGAGGTGGAGGGAGGTCAGAGAGAAGGCAAGGAGAGAGCAGAGAGACTATCCATGAATACCCAAGTATGTATAGGGAAGGACGGCTGGGGAGACACACAAATAGACAGAAAGCCTTAACTGTTTGTGTGTGTGTGTGTGTGAGAGAGAGCGAGAGAGACAGAGAGGGAGACAGACAGAGAGGGAGACAGACAGAGAGGGAGACAGACAGCTAGGCAGACAGACAGACAGAATTACGTGAGAGACTGTGATGCATTGATTGAGACAAACGTAACAAAAATGAAGGTGAAAGGAAATCAAATAGGGAAATAGTAAATGAGGAAAAGGAAAGTCTGAAAAGTGAGGAGGTTTATGAATGTTTAAATACTAGATGGATGTGTAGGTGCATGGGTGGTGGGTTGGGTGGATAGTTTAGTGTGTGTGTGTGTGTGTGCGCGCTGAGGAGAAGGGAAGGGAAAGAAAGTTGGCAAGTCTACAATGAAGGACACATACACACACACAAACAACAACAGTAAACGTACTGTATACACACACACACACACACACACACACACACACACACACACAAAACAAGCAATATACAGTACACTCACGCAAACACTCACTCAGTCACTCACAAACAGACACAAGGTAAAATAATATCAAACTCAGATTTTCACCTTGTGTATTTATAGGCATGTACAGTATTATTATTATCTCCTACAGTTTTCGTTTGATGTGCTTTCCAATTATTCATATGAGGCTAATAATTGTTCCTGGTTACTAGATACATTATTATGGTAGTTGGTTTGGTCTGTTTTGTGTTGGATAATGGTTTTGTTCACAGTTGCCTAATCCCACCCAAACAAATGTAACTGGCTGTTTCCTGTACACTCACGATAAAAATAAATAAAAATCCCCTATCGTTCTCCATTTAATTACTGTAAAGTCTTAGTGTTGTCATTGATTATTTCATTGTTATTTATTATATTTTTTGAATTAATTTTATTTGATTAATGTTTTATATTTTATTCGTATTGTACCATGGTTAAATAGAAGATGCAACTACTTATTTACAACACTGTACAATAATTCTCAGGGTTAGCCATCAGACTTTTGACCGTGACTGTGTACACGTAAATACCGATGAAAAGGTGAAACACAAGAGTAATATCGTATGTGCATCACGGGGTAACCTCTGCTGGCTGGTGTTGATATGGAGTGAGCAAGTTTTTGTTTACATTTCTTTCTTGAAGCTCTACTGATATTGCATCTTAATATTTCATGGTGGTTTTTCTGCTCTGGGGTTGGTAGGTAACGGTGTGTGTGTGTGTGTTGGTGTGATGGTGGTGAAGGAAGAAAGGAGGGGGAGGGGTTGTGTGGTTGACGCTGTGGTGGAGAGAGACAGACAGACAGAGAGAGAGACAGAGATAGATAGACAGATAGAAAGACAGGAAAGTAAGTAAGAGGATGAGGGGAGAAGGGAGGGTAGGAAGATAACAGAAATAATTTGATTGATTGATATTAGGCACCGCAAGAGAGAGAGAGAGAGAGAGAGAGAGAGAGAGAGAGAGAGAGAGAGAGAGAGAGAGAGAGAGAGAGAGAGAGAGAGAGAGTAATAAGGTCAGTAGGTAAGAAGATTTAGAAGGATACAACCACAACTAAAGGATGTAGGAGATATATAATTACTCCTGACGTGACAATCTTAACAATATATTCTTCCGGCCTTGTCGTCTGTCTGTTGCAGGTTGTGAAGATTGTTACCTTACACCTTCTTCACTTACATTGTCTTCAGTCATTCATTATATTTCTTAACTCCGTTGTATGTAATGTTGTAATAATTATGTTCTTTCGTCTGCAAATCGGTCCCCTCTCTCTGCATGGTGTTGCATATTGGGTTCACCATTAAAAGTAAGTGTTCTTTCTGTTATTATCTGCCTAACAACTAACTATTTACATTGTTGGAGAGAAACATTACCTCAAAATCAGCGTCTATATTTTCAGAACAATACATAATTATATTGACGGCAGACTATTTAAGTTTTCACACACACACACACACATACAAAACGCCTAAGCAGTTTCAATAACGTTATGTATAATTATATCTGGATATTGTGGTGTTAGTAAGTGTGTGAACATATTGGTGGTCTTGGTTGGGTGGTCTCAGTTGGGTGGTCTCAGTATATAGGTGTGTGAACGTTACAGATGACTGAGAATCTTCTGTATCATCAGTACACAAGAGCTAAACACTACACACAAACACTTCACTTCTCTGAGGTATTGTTTGAGGAAGTGCAAAATGAGTAAGGCCATAAGTGTCTGCCTCTCTCTCTCTACTTTATACATATTCAGCTTGTTGCCTTATTTTCCTGCTTTATAGTGCTTGTTTAACTGTTTCCATGCCTTCTTGCCTTGCCTCTCTTTCCATGCCTGCCTGCTTTACACATGTATTGCTTGTTGCCTTATGTTCCTGCTTTATAGTGCTTGTTTAACTCTTCACCTGCCTGCTTACCTCTCCCTCTCTATGTTGACTTACCTGCTGTCATACCTGCTCTTCACACCACCTGTTTTTTCCTCATTAATTACAGCACACCAACTGTTACTTGGACCCTCAATTTGGCACTATATTTATCTGTCTGTATGTCTCTGTCTATACACATTATAACACATTCACACATTTCTCCTGTCCTGATTCGCTGAGGGTAGAATGAAAGAGATGTAAACACAAGAAAATGAAGTGATTAAAAAGAATGAAGCAGAAAACTATCACGTTCATACCCATGTGAATTCTTGGTGATAATGGTAGTTTGTGTAATAGTGGTAGTTTTGTTAATAATGTTAGTGGGGTGGTAATGGCAGTAGTGTTGGTGATAGTGGAAGTGGTGGTGATAATGTTGGTAGTGGAAGTGGTGATGATGGTGATGGTTTTGGTAGTGAAGGTGTTGGTAATGGTGGTGGTGGTAGCTTTGGTAGTGAAGATGATGTTGGTAATGGTAGTAGTGTTGGTAATGGTGGTGATAATGATAATGGTAGTGAAAGTGGTGTTGCTAATGGTGGTTTTGGTAGTGAAGGTAATGGTTGTGGTGATGGTGTTGTTTGTAATGGTAGTGGTAGTGATGGTGATAATGGTGGGTCTGTCAGTGCTGGTCATACCTACAAGTCTTTCTTCAGGTCACGGCCACATTGCCCTCACTTAACCTTACCTTACCTTACCTTACCTTCTTTATCTGACCCTCACCCGTCTCACTCTACCTTACATCCTCACTGCATTCTCTCTTACCTTCACTCCCACCTCACTCATCTCACTCTTCCTTATCTCACCTGTCTCACTCTCACCTCACTTTTCTATCTCTCTCCCACTATGTATTTATCTTTCCTTTTCTCCCATTCCTCATCCTCTTATCTGCCCCTCACTTTACCCTAGCTGCTTATAAAACATCCTGCATTACCGTCCTTTCACTCCCTTCGCACCTAACTACAGTAGACCCTTCAAGTGCCTTCTGTCACTGTATGTCTCGCTGCAATTTCTTCCTTTCTTCACACATCCCATTACCTCGACTCACTTTACTGTACGTCCTTACCCCTCAGTGTACCTCTCCTCACCTCATCTCACCTCATCTCACCCCTCCCTTCCCTCCATCTCTCCCTCTCCTCCCTTGCCCTTTATCTTTACCGTCTCCCTCCCCCACAATCCCTTCCTCTTTACCTCCCCCTAACGGGAACCGCCTTGACGTGGTGGGGGCTTGTGTGTCTCTGAGACCTGGCGACCTATACTAGAAGGAGCTCCGGCCCCTGCTCTGCCCCGATTTTGGGGAGAGAGGGCTTCCCATGCTAGGAAGGTCGCCATTGAGAGACCAGACTAAATGGTTCCCATCTTTTAGTTCTTCAAATTACTGTCCCTCTTTTCTTTTTATTTCCTTCCTGCTTGCTGTCACACCTCTCTATCACCTTTTTCTGGCGCTATAGGACCTCGATGTTGCGGCGCCTAATATCCATCAATCAAAATCCCTCCTTATATCTACTTCATTTTTCTGCCACTCCCCTCACTTCCTCCTCCTTACCCTCACTTCCTCCTCCTTACCCTCACTTCCCCTCTTTCCCATTCACCCTCCTCCTTACCTCCACTTCATCTCTTCCCCATTTACCCTCGTCCTTACCTTCACTTCATCTTCCCCCATACCCTCCTCCTAATCCGTCGCCTCTCTCGCATCCTTTTTCCCACGCTGTCCCTCCGTTTTTTGTATGCAAGGGTACCAGGAAAATGCCAAGAGGTTTGACACCACCAGTAAGAAACATGAAATAGTGATGCAGAAGGGTTGAATATTTACACAACCATTACATCAGGTACTTTTCCCCCGTCCTTCAGTTCAGTAAAGCTAACCTTTCCTTCGTCCTTCAGTCAGTCTATCCCTTCCTCAATCCTACGATCAAACTAACCCTTCCTCCGTTCTCGTAACCATTTTTTTTTCAGAGGAGTTTAAAGCAGCCAAATAATCTATACGAAATAATGTACGTCTCTATATACCGGTAACAGTTAATGCTAAAATGTTACTAATGTTATAGAAGATTATAATTAGTTTGGTATTTATGATGAGGTTGCATGTCTCTGTTACGTATGAATATCCAGGTAAGACATAAATAAGGGTTTTGGCATCCATACCCATACACACCCTGTCCCGAGTTAAGTCACTTTCACTTCTTTATAGTTATCCCTCCCTCCTTCCCTCCTCCTTTACTTGTTCTTCCTTCAGAGTCTTCCTGTTTATCTTACTTGGTTAAGGACCCTGTGATCGTGTATGGGTGTAGGTTGCTTCTGATTACTCCTGATTATGCCACGAAACACGCTCCTTCCATTTAGGTGGTGTTTCGTGGCAATATTTGAAGGACTCACTAAACTCCAATTTTCTGACTACATCGCAGGGCCCTTTAAACAACGGGCGGCAGTTGCACCTCAAGTTTTCGTTACACATTTTACTCTTCAACAAATGTCACTCAGTATTTTGCAATCACTGTGAATTAAACAAAATACACATGGAACATTTCACAATCAGAATTTTGCTACAAAAAAAAAAAAAAAAAAAAAAATGAACACCTACTAAAGTCTACCGTGTTGTTTCTTCGCATGTCCCTTTTAGAACCCAAATAAAAGTGGGAATGTAATAACAGAGTATACGGCTTTTGAAACCCCATGAAGCAAGCATGCAAAAGGATTTGTATTGCGTGTGTCTCTGGATGTTGTAAGGTGCTTATAAGATTATATGCTATGAGTGGAAAATGTTGGTTGAGGTTTTTTTTTTTTAGTGTGTGTGTGTGTGTGTGTGTGAATGTTGCTTATTCCTTCCATATTATCTTCTTCTACAGATACTTTCCTTATATGATTTTTTTCCCTCACTATCATTCATCGCTTTCCTTTCTATACTTCTATGACCCTTTAGCTTAATTTTTATTGTACCCTCCTTTCCTCCCCTATTTTTCTGCCTTCCTTCCATGTTTCATACACCTCCCCCCCTTTACTCTCTTCACTATTTCCCTCTTACTATTCTTTCATTCTTTCTCCCTAGCCTTCCTACCCCTTCCCTCCTTTCCTACCCCTTCCCTCCTTTACTCACCCTTCCCTCCTTTCCTCCCCCTTCCCTCCTTTCCTACCCCTCCCTTCCTTACCTTTTACCTATCTTTCTCCCATACCTTCCCCCGCTCCCTCTATGTCTTCTGTCCTCCCCAACAATTCCCCATCATTTCACTCCCATGTCCTTCGCTGCTTAGACCTTCCTCCACTCTTCCTTGCCTCCTACAGTACCCTCTTTCTTTCCCATACCTAGCCAGCCCTCCTTGTCAGTCCATTCACTTTACCAAACCGCTATTCCTATTACTATTCCCTCTCTACTATACCTCTTCTCCTCCTCCTCCCAATTCCATATCCCCACCTCTATTCTTTTCCCTCAATACTTTATCTATCCCTTTTCACTTCACCAAACCACTCTCTCTCTCTCTCTCTCTTTCTCTCTCTCTCTTTCTCTTTCTCTCTCGCCTCTGTTCTTATTCCTCAATCCTCTGGCCCCCTCCCCAATCATCTGTCCCCCACCCTATCCAATATCCCTTACCCCTACTCCTCTCCCCCCACTCTCTCCTTCTCCCACCCCCTTTTCTCCCCTACTTTCTCTTCCCCTCGTCTCCCCCTCCCCCCCACATCCTAGCTAACCTCGGCTATCACATCCTATTTTAGCCTCGTCAGTTGTGTTATTTATGACATATACGTGTATGTTGTTGTTGTTGTTGTTTTGGTCTTGGTTGACTGCTTGTGTGTGTGTTGTTGTTTTGGTGGGGGTGGTGGTTGTGGTAGTGTGTGTTGTTGTTTTCGTGGTTTGTATTTGTGTGTGTGTGTGTGTGTGTGTTGTTGTTTTGGTTTGTATTTGTGTGTGTGTTGTTGTTGACCCAGCTTTCCCTCTCTCCCTCCATCTCATGACTGACCTTGTTCCGCCCACTCGCTTCCTATTCACCTGACTAAACTCCCACTCATCTGACTTGCCTCCCTTTCCCTTTCTTTCTATTCACGTGCTTTACCCCACTTACTTCCTTTTCACCTGACCCTCCTCCCACTCACCTGATCCACCTCCCACTCAAAGCCTATACACAGACTGATTAATTTTTCCTCATACTCACTCACTTATACCATTATTTCACATCACTGACTAACACATCTTTACCTCATCTCACTATCCCTCTCACTCATTCATTCACTTGACTCAGTCCCCACGCCACCTCCCCTACTCCCACACTCACCTGACCTCACCTGACATGTGCAATAGCAACATCTGTTCCCGCTTAAGGACTTGCAACATTATCAAGGCAAAAAAAGACTGCATTCCTTGTGTGGATGTTGCAAAATCACTCAGCCATGACTGGACATTGGTAGACTAGAGGTTGAAGGTGATGATGGTGATAGTACTATAGTAGTAATAGTAGTAGTAGTAGTAGTAGTAGCAGTAGTACAGTGTATTGATGATAATAATGATAATAATAATAATGATGATGTTGTAGATGTTATTGTTATTGTTTATCATTAATATTATCATCGTCGTTGTTATTAATATCGTATCTTTCATATTATGATTATTTCTTAATATTATTTAAAGAACCTGTAAGATAGTAGGCTATTAATGATAGTCCACTGGTGAGTTGATAGCTTCTCTGACTATTTGACTATAACAGATATAGCAAAGTAAGTACAGTCACGATCCATAATATGTATTTTAGTCTTCTATACACAACAATGAATAAATTACAACGCTTCTCCTGTTTGTTTCATACTTACTGTGGCTTGTTTAATTAAAGGGAATAAGTAACCTATTATGGCAAATCGGAAGGCTACTGATTCCTCCAAACTATGCCAGGAAACAGAACCCCTCCATGTGAAATTATACAGGGGATGTCTTTTATAGCTTGAATTTGGAGGCCTACATTGACTCCAAATTGAACACAAAAAAAAGGTGGCTTCCCTTAAAACTCCATCATCAGGATATTCAAATCAGACCACCTGGATACTTATTATAACTCGTAACTGTACATGTAACATTATCACACACGAGTTTATTGAGGTGAAGTGAAGTGAGGTGAGGTGAGGTGCAAGTCCGGTCAGGGGTTGAAATGAAATGACAGCGGAGATGAAAGTTGAAGTGAAGTATGTGGTGGTCAAGGTGTGAACGTGAGGCGTTTTTTTTTTTTTTTTTTTTTTTTTTTTTTTTTTTTTTTTTGTACAGTGAGAGGGAAGGGTTAGAAATTCCGTACGAGAGATTTAAAAGTATGTATGTATGTGTGTGCAGTATGTTGAAGGAATGTGTGGCGTGCCCATAAATACAGAATAATATGTATGTTTGTATGTACTCAACTATGTATGTACCGTGTATGTATGTATGAATGAGATCCAAGCACAATGAAGATGTTTTCCCCTCACCAATGTATGCATGTATGTATGTTTTTATGTAAATATATACTGTATATATATATATATATATATATATATATATATATATATATATATATATATATATATATATATATATATATATATATATATATATATATATATATATATATATATATATATGTGTGTGTGTGTGTGTATTAATGTCAGCCAAATATGTACAATGAAAGTGTTTTGTTTTTTTCCACCAAGGTATGCCAGCCAACGTCACTTCACCAAAAATGTCTTAATCTCTTCTCATGCCTCCTTCCTTTACCTTCCCACACAATGTTGTTCAGACACCCAACCAGTTTTTATTACACGTGTGTAGTCCCGGGTTGGATAGTCAGTCGCTCAATAATCGGACATCATCAAAACAGTTTCCACATTCTCAGACCACCAAACACTGTACAATTTCAGCACATAATAATAATAATAAGACACTAGTTCAGTACATGTTTGTTTATTTATACGCTAGAAGAGGGTTGTATTAGGTATTATGAGGCACCTTACAAATTTAGTAGATATTTAATAAGACTCTAAAGTAGGTTTGTATTAGACGATCAGAACCTCATAAAATTTTACCACATATTACGACACAAGTAAGAGTCGGTTTGTACTGGACGATCAAATATCTTACGTTTTCAGTACATATTATATATTAGGACTCCAGATTAGGTTTGTATTATACGTCCAAACAAATCAATTTCATCACATATTATGACGCAAGATTAGATAGGTTTGTATTTCACCATCAATCACCTTACAATTTCAGTACATGTTTATTAAGATGGTACATAGCTGAGTTTTGTATTAATTGTAGCTGAAAGGTTCCTACGTGCTTTGATGATTGAACACAACAATTTGTACACTCATTATAAGTATCGATCACTGTAGCGTTACAACGATGAAACAACTGACACACACACACAGGGAGAGAGAAAGAGAGAGAGAGAGAGAGAGAGAGAGAGAGAGAGAGAGAGAGAGAATGTAATCTTTTTAGTGCCAGGTGGTGCCACAGGCCAAACCACCACCGTGAGAGTGCCAGAGTGCAAGGTTAGGTTGTTGGCAAGCTGGCACTGGCACTGTTTGCCCTTCCTGGCACTGTTTGCTCTCACTGGCATTATTAACAGTGCCAGTGACAGACATTGGCACTGTTACCTCTCGCTATCACTGTTATTACTCTAACTGAAATTATTAGCTTTTACTCCACACATCCAGCAATTATTAGCAAAACTCTGACCCCATTGATTGTCAGAGTAGAAAATAATGAGAAAGTACTGTACTGGAACTGCACCAATAAGTATCGATACACACTTGACTCAAAACCGGAATATGACATGACGACAAATATAATGTTCTGAACACTTACTTTGACACTTGAAAAACGGGAGTCTGTTTACTAATTCATTCCCTCTACCATCGGTTTCCTAGACACATATTTTTTTTTATCATTTTCATTTCTGTTTAGTTCTGTTACTTTTATTTCCGCTGTCATCGGTCTCCTCTTGACATGAATATTTGTTTTATTATTATTATTATTATTATGTTTATTATGTTTATTATGTTTATTATGTTTATTATGTTTATTATGTTTATTATGTTTAATATGTTTGTTTAGCAAATATACGGAGGTGTTGAATATAAAGACGAGATAAAGTTCCCCCCCCCACGACCCCATCCAACCCCACCCCACATCAAGCAACTTGGGACAGGAGGGAGGGAAAGGACAGGGCAAGAATGGACAGGAGGAGGCAGGGACAGTTTAATATTAGACTCTGATAGGGACAGGGAAAAGTGGACGGGGATCAAGTCAGCTAGAATGGGACAGGAACAGGTAGAATGGAATAAATTGAATAAGACAGTGACAGGTAGAGACAGGCGGGGACAGATAGCATGAAACAGACAGATATATAAGCACAAGGCAGGGGGGAGGAGAGTGAGTGGACGGGAGGGGAGGGGAGGGGATGAGAAGGGGAATGGGTGGACGGGAGAAGACGGAAGGGGAGTGAGTGGTTGAGAGGGGAGGAGGGGAATAAGTGGACGGGAAGAGACGGGAGTGGATGGGGAGAATGTAGGGGCCTAGTTTTTGTGAGTGTCTTCCTGTCTCATCTTCCCACCCTCCCACCTCAAGAGTCCAAGGTAACTCACCTCTCTGACGTCAGGGACACTCATCTTCCTCACTCCTCCTCATCACCCCCCCCCCCCAACTCACCTCCCTATAACGTCTCTCCCACTTATCTTACCTCTAATCCAACCCCTTTCCATTTTTTTCTCACTCACTAATCTTCTCCCTCCTTCCTCACCCCTCACATACCTCACATCTTCCCCCACTTCTTCCCCCACTTCTCTCACATCTTCCCCCACTTCTCTCACCTCTCGCCCCCACCTTCCTAACCCCTCAACTCCCTTACCCCTCACCTCCCTCACGTCTCCCAACTTCTCTCACCTCTCGTCCACCCCCAACCCCAATTTCCCTTCTCACTCTATCTCATCCCCCACCCTTCACCTCCACCACATCTCCCCCACTTCTCTCACCTTTCAGCCTCTCACTTCTCTCGCCTTTCAGCCCCCTCTACCTTCCCCTTCTCACTCTCACTCATTCTCCCCTCTCCTCCCTTCACGTCTCGTCTTCCCCACCACATTTCCTCTCTCACTCACTCTCACTCCCTCACTCATTCCCCTCTCCCCTCCTCACGCCTCGTCTTTTCACCTTCTCTCTCATACTCTCACTTAATAAATCAACGGGTCTACGAAGCTTCAGTACTCACAATGCAAGTAAACAAATTCCCTATGTTCGTATGCTGAAGAGAAAGTTGAGAGGGAGAGAAAGGGTTTTTAACATGACACTCATATGAATTATAGGCTGAGCACACAAAAAAAGAAAACAATAAACTATAGGTACAATTCTCGTGTGAAAATTTTACACACTTCAAACGATGCATACTGAAAATTAGCTTCTTCTTTTTCCCAGGGCATCATTTATAGAATAATTTACAGATTATTTTGCTCGATAGGTTATTTTTCTTTTCTTACCTTATGTATGTACACGAGAGGGTTAACATGAATCACCTATGACCCATTCCTACACGAGAGATAAATAACATTATGGTCACCACTAGCTATCTTCTCATCAGTAGTGTCAGTCAGTCAGTTAGTTGGTTGGTTGGGTACTTCACTGTTGTCCATCCAGGCTTTTTTTTTTATCGCTATCGTCTCATTTATCATTGTCACTTTCACTTTTTGCTCGCCCTCTGCAGATCTTCCCCGCTAACTCACTCATTCCCTTCCTCACTCCCTTCCTTCCTTACTCCATACCTTCCTCACTCCCTCCCTTCCTCACTCTCTTTCTCACTCCCTCTCTTCCTCACTCCCTCACTCCCTTCCTTGCTCCATACCTTCTTCACTCCCTCTCTTCCTCCCGTTCTTCCTCACTCCCTCACTCACTCACTCACTCACTCACTTTCTTCCTCACTCACTCCCTTCCTCACTTCCTCAACAACGGGCCCGAAGGTATAACATTTTAATCCTCCTCTGTTTCAGCCCCTTTCGTCAGGTTTACACTAGATTTTTTTTGGAGACTGAAAAAAAATATGGGACAAGTAAGTGAGTTAGGGGAAGATGATGGGAAAATAAGTGAGTGTGTGTGTGTGAGAGAGAGAGTGAATGAGTGAGTGTGTGAGTATGTGAGTATGTGTGTGAGTATGTGTGTGTGTGTGTGTGTGTGTGTGTGTGTGTGTGTGTGTGTGTGTGTGTGTGTGTGTGTGAGAGAGAGAGAGAGAGAGAGAGAAAGAGAGATTCTGTGTGTAGAATTAAACAATAATAAGAAAACGTCCATTGCAAGTAAAGGATACTCATGCGTGACCACAACACTTTATAGGCATGTTTGGTATTCCGTCAAGAAGAGATGATGAACCCTCTGAAATGATGATGGTTGTGGTGTTGGTGTTGTTGGTGAAAGTAAACAGTAAAATACAGTACGGTGTCAGAGGACGAGGACACCCGTATGTGTTTTATTTTATTGGTCTGAGTGATGGTTGTGGTGTTTAGTGTATGGTGGGAGAGGAGAGGGTGCTATTTGATGGTTATAGTAGTAGTAGTTGTAGTTGTAGTTGAAGTTGTTGTAGTAGTAGTAGTAATTGTTGTTGTAGTTAGTTTTTTTTTTTTTTTTTAATCTCTAGCATCATAGCACCAATATTTTTGTTAACCTGGTCCTGTTTCCTGGTATACTTTGGAGGAATCAAGGGACTCTAATGTATCAGAGGTATACTATCCCCATGATATAGAGGTTTGACATTGTTTTTTGGCGAATGTCTCTTTCATCCTAGAAATTACAGAGTTTAGGGATAATTGGGGGGTAATTTCCAGGCCGTTATTACATTGTGTCGGCTGCATGAAGGGCCACTGATTACTCCAAACTATGCCTCGAAACAGACTGACTATGTACTGTACACCACAATACGAACATGGGAACTGTTTTGTGGCGGAGTTTAGTGAATTCTGAATTTATTATTATATCCTCCACTTTGCGGACAATAGATTATACCCGTTAGTACAACATCATCTTTATAAACAACTTGACCTTGATAAACATTCAACTTAGAGTTTTTATATTTTAGACTCTTATATATTTTTTCTTTCGTGTAAAATCAACTGGCGTTATTCCTGAGATAAGAGTTTTTATATTTTAGACTTATATATTTTTTCTTTCGTGTAAAATCAACTGGTGTTATTCCCGAGATACTTAAGTGTGTTTACGAGTTAAATAATATACATACACGAGTCATGGTAAGTATCCAGGTGTGCTTCGAATAGCCTGATCAACGGTGGAGTATTAATTAAAACGAGCTCCAGTAAGTATACGAGACTGCAGGATAAACATTGTAATTGGTTTGTTTACTTACTGTATTGGTATGTCATATGAATCCAAACTTCAACAACAACAACAACAAAACCTGGATATCCTACTTACTTTACATCGTGTCATACAGTATATACTTTTAACCTTATAATTACAGTGGTGCACAAAGATGTATGCATTCCCTTAACTAACTAACCACAATAATTACTGTATAACTGAGTCCCATATGTTTCTTTTTGTGTACTTACTGTCCCACCTTTCAATCAATCAATCAATCAACTACCTTCTTCCCCGATCGCCATATGACTTCACTGTTGCGACGCCTAATATAAAAAACAATCCCTTTCATGACAGTTTGGAGGAATCTGTGTCCTAGAGTTTTGTAAAGGATATAATTTTAGCCGCCTCCGGGGTTAAAGGTTAAAGAATACAAGTGATAGAATAATATTGATGATGGTGTTATGTTTCATTTCCTATAAGATATGTTTAGTTACTAACCGGATCTGACCGGAAGCTACCCCCCCCCCATATACCGCCCCCCATATACCCCCCATCCCCCACCCTCCCCCCGTGACTTCACAATCTCCCAACCCCTCCACATCTCTCCACTCTATTTCTCTCTCCTCTCCACTTGCCTCCACTCTATTTTTCTCTCCTCTCCCTTCCCACTCTCCCCTTTCCCTCTCTCCCCATCCCTCCCAATCTCCCTCCACTCTATTTCTTTCCCCCTCCCCCTGTTTTTCCTTTCTCCCCTCCCCTCCCAGTGTCTCCTTTCTCCCTTCCCACCCCATCTCCCTCCTCTCTTCGACGTGACCCTGATGTAGTAGGGGGGGGAGGGGGGTAGAGGAGGTACTCAAGGCCGGTGTGGGACCTGTTAAGTCAAGGTCCTGCTACGTGGGGGGGGGGGGAGTGGGGGTTGGGGGTTGGGGGGACAGAGGATGAATGGAAGGAAAGAGGGAGGGAGGTGAAGAGGGAAGGAGAGAAAGTGGGAGGGAGGGAGGGTGCAGGAGCGATAAAGAGGAAGGGAATATAGGAGGGGAAGTGTTGTAGAAGCCGTGTGAGGCAAGGGAAAGAGAGGAAAGATGGGAGGGAAGGAGGAAAGACGAAAACAAGATGAGAGAGAGAATTGGGGGGAGGAGGAGAGGAGGGGAGGGGAGAGAAACCAGGCAAGATGTGAGTGAGTGAGAGAAGGAAGGTATGGTGGGATGGGGACAAATTATACGTGGGAGGGAAGGTGTTGGAATCAAGGACCTTTACATTTAATATACCGAAATGTTAATGATTGTTTCTGAGAATTAATACTATTATGGTGTGTTGAAACAATTCTCACACTTTATTGTACTTTACCATTCTATAAATACGTCTAGTAGATTATTCAACATATATTTATTTTTAAAATCATTATATTATGTGTTTGCTTGATTTCATATAATTAATTAAACCGTCAAGCGTTAGTCTAGATAGATATATAGAATAGTTTCAGATGGTGTATGTTATTGTGAGTAGTATTTCTAAATGGATTACGAAAGGGAATAATATTATGAGTATTACTTGTGAATGAATTACGAAAGCGGATTTTACATGTTGAGAATATGTTTATAAGTGCTACATAAAAACGGACGATCGGGTGCGTGTATCTAAATGACCTCCCCAATACTATATACGGACACGGATACCAAGGAGGAAGTTACTGCTGTGTTGGACGGAAGCGGACACACACACACACACACACACACACACACACACACACACTATGCACACACACACACACGCACACACACACGCACACGCACACGCACACACATGCACACTCTTTTTCATACATACCCGGGTATATTATCTTATAGAATTGTTGTGTACTCTTATTATTACTGTACTTAAAACCGAGTTGGTCAACATTATTATTATTTTTTTTTTTGTGGGGGTCTGTCCATAGATTGAAATGAAATAAGAGTTTATCTTATTTAGACTTGATAAAGTTGATGCCTTCTACAGTGTCAAAAGGGAGCTAAAAACTGAAGGACCTTAAGGGGGTAACACACACTTTGGGTAAATCTAGACGAAATGATTCCTCCAAACTATTCCAAGCAACAGAACACCAATGCATTTATTCATCTGACTGATCTTGTTACCTGGCATACTTTGGAGGTATATATAAAAAAACTTCAATGTATGTACCAAAAGTGAATCATTCCCTTATTTAAGATCCTGAGAATATCACCTAGAATGCAACTTGTCAAACGAACAAATGAACAAACAAGACATCATTTGATGGCAACACCGCCCCTTAAAGATGCCAGCGACCACTCGCCCTTTGCTATATTTATTTTTTTGTGACCTTGACCTTCGACAGATTTTGCCCAAAAGTTAATCATTTTGTTTTATAATGAATATCAATAGAAAAAAAAAGAACATCATACGGCTAAACCTGTGGACGCTAGACCATAAACAAACACACGAACAGATAAATAAATATCCGGCACCGAAAACAATATACCTCCTCCTTCGGGGCGGTATAACTATGCTGATATCGGGAGTGAAGGTGATATTGATGAGAGTGAAGGAAGGAAGGGATAGATAATGGGATGGGAAAGAATAATTAGGGACATTCGAGACACGACAAATCTCACCGGCTGAACGGTACCTTATGTGTCCTTAGTATTTTATTAACCCTTACCTGACACACACACACACACACACACACACACACGAGGACAATCCTGAGCATTTTAACCTTACCTGCTACACACACACACACACACACACACACACACACACACACACACACACTAGAAGATTCCTAAGCTTTTAATTAACTTTACCCGCAACACACACACACGAGGACATTCTTAAGCACTTTAACCTTACCCGCAACACACACACACACACACACACACACACACACACACACACACGAGGACAGTCTAGCCAAGTAAACAATATACCCGTAGATGATTGCCATTCACCTCCGGGACTTGTAACCACCACCAGTTAGATTTTTCCCACGCCCTTCATCACCACCTCCGCTACGTCTACAGACTTCCGCTTCCGGTTGAGGGATTTGTGGGCTGTTGTTGTTGTTGTTGTTGTTGACGATGTGGAGGCTAATAACTGATCCTTCCAAACCCTGCCGGGAGACATATATAACACACCTTCACACACACGACTATTTTTTTTTTTTTTTAATGATGTGTTCTGTTTCGTGATATCGTTTGGAGATTTCGGTAACTTATATCATTTATTTACCACGACTTAGACTCTGAGTTCGATGGATAAATAATCAGTCCTATATAAGGGGAGGTTCTGTTGTTACTGAATTGGAGGGTCTCTTGAGTCCTCCATACTATGTCATGAAACAGATCCCCATATTAGTATACCATTGATGGCGTCTGTTTTCTTGTATATAATTATTATGTGTGAAGGAATAAGTTGCCTTCCAATTCACCGACTAATCAATCTCCCCTTAAGTTCAGAAGATATGGCAAAACAAAAAATATATTACGTCTGTTTAATTCAAGGCACCGTGGAATCAGTACTGTAAAGGTCCCCCTGAACTACGACATAATATTATAATTTGGGTGAATCAGTTCGTGACCTTCAATTTGCTGACATCACACTTTAAAGTTTTCTGTCTTCTCGCGACACTGCAGAATTGTTGAGCGTCACACACACAGACAGAGACACGACAGGAGAAGATACAGTACTTTTGACCGTGAGTGTCCATGCAGCAGAGCCTCATAAACAGGTTCTCATATATTAGTGAAGTGTTGGCAAGGCGTGGGTAGTGGGTAGTGTGTTTCTGCTGACATTTAAATACCCTGTGATTGTATACGAGAATTAGATGGAGGCTTCTGATTCCTTTTGTTTATGCCATTAAACAAGCTCCTCTTATGTAATTGATGTTTCATGGAAATGTTTAAAGGACTCGTTTACTTCCAATTTTTAGACTGCATCATACATGGAGGCTTCTATTTCCACCTGACTATACCACGAAACGAGAACTTTCTATGTAAGTGGTGTTTCCTGGCAGTGTTTGAAGGACTCCTATACCTCCAATTTTCTGACTATATTATGCACAGTGCCATGCAGCCTTGACTGTTGCTTCACTAGAATTTTATTTTTGTTTTTGAAGGCATGAGGTGGTTAGTAAATTTAGTAGCATAATCTGTGAGGAAAAAATAATTTGTTGAATGGCGCGGTGAAAATTGGCAGTTTAATAAGTAAAGAAAATAAATATGTATGAGAAAGCTTAATTAAAAATATAGATAGATACCCTTAGCAAAATTATACAGTGTAGTCCTACTCTATAAAAGTAACAAACATAATTATTATAGTGTACAGTAAGGGCCAAAAATTTTCGTGAAATACAGTGACAACACAAACAAGCCAATAGTCATCACGTTTGGCATTGTGTTGGAAGGAATTAGTAGCCCTCCAAAATACCAACCTGATTCCTACCCCCCCCCCACCCTGCCCCGCCTCCACCCCTGCAAAATGTTACAATTCGACGAACGTCCTTGCTTACCCTATACCATACACGATCACCACTACCTGCCACTATCACAACCACCTATCACCCCCACCTACATCACTATACCACTACCACCCACCTCCTACACCACCACCACCACCTACCAGTACCACCACTATCACCACCACCACCACTGTCTGAACCTGTACCCACACCATTCACCACCACCACCATCTGAACCTCTACCCACACCATTCACCACCACTACCACCTACACCATACCTACCACTATATTATACTACCACATACCCCTGCACTTCCTGGATATGTTGTCATGAGTAATCAGTTTCCAGAGTTTAACCTTCTCACTAGCTCATGTCGTTTAGAAAACAGTCGTATACTTCCTGGAACGCTTCTTATAATTAAAATGTAAATATATTGTCACGAGTATTCAGTTATAGTCTACCCAGCTACTCTTTACACATTATAACAACATTACTATATGACTTCCTGGGGGTATAATTATGTTCCTGTGTATTTGTTGTTAACTATACGATTTAGTTACCTGTATGTTTTCTAATAATATACAATACCTCCAAGACGAGATTGTATGCTGTGTCGTGAGTTACGCTTTACACATTAACATTACAATACGACTTCCTGGGTATATATTTCAACGATTTTGTTACTTTTTTTTTTTTTTTTTTTTTTTTACCAGCAAGACCAAAGAGTATTATTCTATTACCGGGTTTGCTTTTGTATAATATAATTTACTGTTAGAATGTTGACAAAAATTCCTCGGTTGACGACTATCTATCATATTTTGTGTCCCGTATATAGAGGGGTATTGCCTGCAGAGATGTGGGCAATGTGTTAAAGAGTTTTGACACCCCTTCGGACCCCAGCGAATCTCCAATCGTCATATGTATTGCAAGAAGAGACTGCATGGGACCCTGTGATGTCGTTGGAAAATTGGAGGTAAATGAGTCCTTCAAATATTGTCATGAAACACCACCTATATGGAAGGAGCTTGTTTCGTGGCATAGATAGGAGGCATCAGAACCCTCCAATCTTCATACACGATCACAGGGTCCTTAAGAATATTCGTGGTGGTACGGGTACGATTTGGCTCTGTAGTGTGTGTGTGTGTGTGTGTGTGTGTGTGTGTGTGTGTGTGTGTGTGTAAGTAGTAAGTCATCGTACTGGTACCATAGCATACCACGCCATCGTCAACACCATGAATATTCTTGCATACAAACCTATGTTGCCGACACGAGTATAATTAAAAACAACACACACACACACACACACACACACACACACACACACACACACACACACAACTTGAAACACACAGGCAACACGGATGAATCTTTACACACACACACACACACACACACACACACACACACACACACACACACACACACACACACAGAGTCCACCAGTACTTTAGTGTGTTGTTTATGTTATGTTTTGGTAATATGGTTGTGGGCCCCATAAGGTATATAGTGTTAAGGAGGAGGTAAGGGCTCGTTTGTACCCTCTAGTCTCTCTACCTCAACTCTCTGCTCTGTAATCAAATCGGGTTGGAATTTTATGGCCCAAGTGGGAAAGGGTTTGTGTATGTATGCGTTTTTTTTTTTTTTTTTTTTTTTTTTTTTGTTCGGTCTGTGTGTGTGTTTGTATTTTATGTATTTTTGTGTGTACTGTATGTGTGTATTTCTCTTAAGTTTTTATGTATTTCTGTGTGTGTGTTTGTTTATGTGTGTGTTTGTGTGTGTGTGTGTGTGTGTTTCAAGCTCCACCAGTGTTGTCTGCAGGTATTGTTTTCATTGTATGTTTTCTCAGAGACTCCCTTAGTCCATTAGTCCATAATAATATAACGTAGAATCTTCCCTTCTCTTCCATTTTGATCATGTCCTCTGAATGATGTAGCTGTATGACTATCAGGAAAATAAAATACTATAATCCTGGTTAAGAAAAGACACTATATATATATATATATATATCTTGTGGCTTGGATGTGGTGTACAGGACTATTGCCGCCGGCTGTACACCACCAAAAACCGGAAAACAAATATGGTATGCTTGAACTCTTGTAATCCTTCCTAGGTGGACAGACATTACTGCTCAACCCTGTATGTATGCGAGTTGTGTGTGTGTTTGTTTGGTTTTTAGATGAAAACTTCCTTGGCATAAGTTACACACGAGTTATTATATCCCTTGAACAGCGGCCGTAAGTAAGATGTAAACAATATGCGATAACAAACACCCGACGATGTTATGTTATTATGTCACTGGAATAATACCTGTACAAGATTCAAGGGTTTCCACTTTGCTTTTTAGTCTGTGTGTGTGTATGTGTGTGTGTGTTAGAGAGAGAGAGAGAAAATAATATAGTGACAATCCTTATTTGCGTCAAAATAGTAATTGAAAGAGTTACTGAACCCATTATCTGGAGGGGGTTAAGTGGATGACCTGACCTTCTACTTACGTCACACCTTTATCACAGGGTTATGACATTCCAGTATTTGCAAATGTTTTAAAGATACCCGGCTGACGTAAGTAAAACTAATAAGGGGGAGGAGACGAGCTTAATTCCGACAAATTATCACACACACACACACACACACACACACACACACACACACACACACACACACACACACACACACACACACACACACACACACACACACACACACACACACACACACAACCCCACCCCCCTATCTCATTTGGCTCTGACGTCAAAACTCATTACATCCTCTTTCTATCAATGCTAACTTAAGGGTATCAGGTTGGGTTAGTCGGTGCATGTGACGTCAGTGTATACGGCGTCACTAGGCCTTGTTTACAGCCACAGGGGGGTAGGGGGTCGGGTGTGGGTGGGGGGTGAGCGAGGGATGGAAGGGGAAGTATTTTTTTTATTACACCGATACGGTATTGCATCTTCACAATGATAATAAATAATACATGAATAGCCTCGTTGCTGCTCCTAATGCTGCCTGTCTTCTAATTGATGTAGTCAGAAAATTGGAGGTAAATGAGTCCTTCAAATATTGCCACGAAACACCACCTATGGAAGAAGAAATGTTTCGTGGCATAGTCAGGAGGAATCAGAAGCCACCCATTTTTATACATGATCACAGGGTCCTTAATATTAAGGGGTAGTAGTACAGTGTTGATAAATCTGGAGCAATTGATTCCTCCAAACTATTCCAGGTCATGTTTTCTGGTATACTTTCGAAGAATCAAAATATACAATAGCCTTAATTAATCACCATATGGTCAGTGATTGCCTCGCTTTGATTGTGTGTGTGTGTGTGTGTGTGTGTGTGTGTGTGTGTGTGTGTGCGTGTGTGTGTCATACGTATAGATTTCTTTTCATGGAGGCTAAAGATGCGTTTTTTTTCTATATGTGCCAAGAATCAGAGTTACGGAACCTAAGTAACCTCGTCTCATTATTATTATTATTATTATTATTATTATTATTATTATTATTATAGGCAAGTAACGCATGCAACCAAACCAAGTCTCTCTCTCTCTCTCTCTCTCTCTCTCTCTCTCTCTCTCTCTCTCTCTCTCTCTCTCTCTCTCTCTCTCTCTCTCTCTCTCTCTCTCTCCTTCTCTCTCTCTCCTTCTCTCTCTCTCTCTCTCTCCTCTCCTTTTTTTTTTTTTGGGGGGGGGGTACATTGGAGCGTCTTGATTCCTCCAAAGTATGTCAGGAAACGGGACCAAATTAACAAAAAAATAATGGAATCGGTTGCTAGGAATAGTTAGTAGGAATTGTTTATCTCCAAAAAAATGCCAAATCTGATCCTGGTAAGTATAGAACTCTTGAATGTCAATTACTGTTCTTCCTGTGACGACAATGATTAATTAGTAGAAAATGTATGAATTGTTCACTGTAGAAATAAAAGTAAATAATAATGATAATAGTAATATTGATGATAATAATGATAATAATAATAATAATAATAATAATAATATTAATAATAATATTGATGTTGATGATAATAATAATAATAATAATAATAATAATAATAATAATAATAGAAATAATAATAATAAAAATAATGTGTTTGTAACTGCATTTTTGGCCAATCAGTACGTTTGAGTAGGCCTAATAATTTAACAGGAATGTCGACCTTGACAGCAATTACATTAACCATTATGTATTTCCTCGTCTCTCCTCTACCAACCTACCTACCAACCTACGTCATACACACATACACGGTACGTCACAGGATGCTTTTAAAATACCAGGTGGAGTGGCCTTTTCCTAACAACACGATAAGTGGTGGTGTACACGTCTCTCTCTCTCTCTCTCTCTCTCTCTCTCTCTCTCTCTCTCTCTCTCTCTCTCTCTCTCTCTCTCTCTCTCTCTCTCTCTCTCTCTCATACATTACCTTATTATCTCCCCGGAAGTTACAACACGTGAATGAACCAATAAATGAATGAAGGTACTTGAGAGGAATTGGATTAGAGAATAACACTACTTTTTCCACTTGAGAGATTCCCCGGTAAACGAGAGGGTTATTAAAACGGGAGAAACTCTTGACTGTAAATGGGAAGGCTACTGAATCTTTCCAAACTACTGAATGTCACGATAAAAAGGGTTACAGGGATCAATTAGCCAGCTACTAACCCTTCCAAACTATATATATATATATATATATATATATGTTATGTCACAGAAGGGGTTTCTTATTTGTATCATTGGTGATAATTATGTTTTCTTTACTGTTTCCCTTATTTTCCGAGACGATCAAACCCCATGTAGTCCTTATTATATTTGACATATATTGAACTATCACTGTATAAGTTTCCACCCCTCAGGAGAGCATGCAGTATTCGCCAATTAAGCCAAGCCACGTTTTCACTCCGATATGCTTAAGGAGAGATTCTGTTGTTGGTGAATTGAAAGGACTCTGATTCCTCCATCTATGCCACGAAGCAGGTCCGCTATTAGTTAGCTATATAGGAGGAATCATTAGCCGTCCAATTTTCCAACAAGACTGACTCCTAATTAATATATACCTGGAAAGGAATAATTCGCCCATCTCTACCAGATACAACAATAAATAAAAAAGTAGTGTATCAGGAACTCCAACCTTCGCGGATATTGTGTAAATTAATCATTAAGTGTGTGTGTGTGTGTGTGTGTGTGTGTGTGTGTGTGTGTGTGTGTGACGTTGATTTGTTGTGAATGGCAATGACGTAATTGAGGAAAATATCGTCTCCCGTGTTCTGGGTAATTTGTGAATGAATGGGTGTCGCCAGTAGTAAGTAACGTACGTGTGTGTGTGTGTGTGTGTCTTTCTTTCTAGTGAAGGAAGAGGATAACACACACACACACACACTCACACACTCACACACTTGACATATTTATGAACCCTCGAGTGGATCGCTACTGCATTGCTGTATATAATCAACAAGAAATTAAGTGACAGTCCATAAAACCCATCCCACCTTAGTAAACCTATACGACTTTCAACCCAACAGACGCGTACACTAATGGGTGTGTGTATTGCCGGCTGATTGAAGGCTACGAACGCCTCCAAAAAACGGCAAGAAACGTCATCTCTCGTGTCCTCTTGTTTTGTGGCATTGTTTGGAGGAAATCGGTGCCCCCCTTCCTGCCTCCTCACGTTGCCACAGTTTGTAGAAGGTCTGGTGGTGGTTGTTATCTTAAGTTTTCACACCACGATGACAACCACAATAAGCCACCATTAGCATCATTGTTAGGCACACGCGTATCTCGCACACACACACACACACACAGATAGAGAGAGAGAGAGAGAGAGAGAGAGAGAGAGAGAGAGAGAGAGAGAGAGACCAATGTAAGGACCAATTTGCAACTGGCTCGGTGTAGTCGTTGTGGATGACTTGGATACACACGCTCTCTCTCTCGCTCTCTCTATCTCTCTCTCTATCTCTCTCTCTATCTCTCTCTTTCTCTCTATCTATCTCTCTTTTTCTATCTCTCTCTCTCTGTCTCTCACTGAGTTATGAATGAGGTGCTATAAAAAGACTCATCCTTATCTTTATCACACTCACAAACTCTTATCAGTGGAGGCGCGAGCTGCTCGGGTCATTGATAAGATAATATTACTGGGAGATTCTTTCTTTGGTTTGTGAATTGGAAGGTCTTTGATTCCTCCAAACTATGCCACGAAACAGATCCCTCGTTATAGTATCTACCATTGAGGGTGTTTTGTTTGTTTTTTGGCACAGTTAAGAGTATTCAGTAGCATTCTAATTTTCCAACAAGACGATCTACTTAATTAAGGGACTCTGATGTAGTCAGAAATTTGGAGGTATACGAGTCCTTCATGCATTGCCACGAAACACCACCTATTTGGAAGGAGCTTGTTTCATGGCGTGGTCAGGAGGAATCATAAGTCTCCAGTTTTCGTACACGATCACAGAGTTCTTAATTTAAGGAAAGATTCTCTTGTTGGTGAATGGGAATGTCTGTGATTTAGTCAAACTATACAAAAAAAAAAAAATACATATCACAGGGAAGAATTCTTACGTCTGATGTGTAAATAGCTAGTGTTGCCTCCATTGATAACGAGCACAGCGTCGGGTGGGTTTGGTGAAATGTGGCACCACTATGTATTATTATCCTCTATGTAAACAAACGCAATGGTGCCACATTTCGCCAGACCCACCGGACGCTGTGCTCGTTACTAGTGGAGGCCATTGTATTTGTTTACACAACATCAGACGTAAAATTGTTCCTCTGTCAAAAGTATTATTCTATATATATATATATATATTTTTTTTATATCACCTGGCGACAATATACCGGCTCTTTCATATGAATATTTTTTTCTTCATTAATTGTACATTAGTAAAACCGTAAAAAACAAAAATCTCGACCGTCTATACCGACCAGAGGGTGTTATTAACTAACTTGGAGGACAACCGACCCCCTTGGATAATTTTAATCACCAACGACTCTATGGTGTTTATATGATGTGAAAAAAAAAATAATATATATATATATATCTGCAAACTTCTGCGTGCTTTTTCAGTCACTTTTCACCCTCATCCATTAATTAAGGGGAAAGTAGTGTTGGTAAATCTGGAGAAACTAAATCCTCCAAATTATTCCGAGCAACAGAACACCATTATTTTTGTTCATCTGGTCCCGTATGTTGTTTGACTTGTTATAGTAGGATTACATTTACTATGATGTGTTAAGGAGATAGTAATAGACTTTTGGTACAGTGGAGCGCATTGATTCCTCCAAAGTATGCCAAGAAACGGGGCCACAATAACAAAAATAATGGTGTCTTGTTACTTGGAATAGTTTGGATTAATTATGGGAAGAGTACACTGATTCCTCCAAAGTATGTCAGGAAACGGGCCCAGATGAACAAAAATAATGGTGTTCTGTTGCTCGGAATAGTTTGGAGGATTCAGTTTCTCCAGATTTACCAACACTACTTTCCCCTTTATGGATGAGGGTGAAAGGTGACTGAAAAAGCACGTAGAAGTTTGCAAATACATATATATTTTTGTTTTTCACATCATATAAACAGCAGTAGAGTTGAAGAAAAATAGTCATTACCCAGAGAGTGATGGATAGCCGTGACCAGAACAAGGACATCTGAAACTTACAAACATTAATTTTATATCCATACGTGTATAGGCTACCTTTACATTTCATCATATTATATGTACAGTCGGCAGCATAAGATAATTGGCTTCATTTCCACCTACTGTACGTATAATATGTATAAGAGCTATAGTGATGATGTTACACAATTTGAATGCAGAGATGACGGATATAGTTCTCGTATGAACATGTGTTGTTAGAAATGAAATTGGTTCAGAATGCAACACTCTGGTCATATTTACATTACATTAAGTACAGACACGAGCACTAATAAGTATAAAGCTTTGGTTGAAGCTTCGAATAGTTCAATTCACCAACGAAGTAATTCCTATGGAGATCTTATTGTGCATTCATTTACTGTCTTTAGGTATTCGAAGCACACCTGCATACTTACTAGTGCTCGTGACTGTACATGAGATGAACGCGACTCTCTGCTGCTGACTGTACATACTCGATGAAAGTTCAGATCATCAGTTGTGTGGTTTGTTTGTATGTAGGGGAGGTGGCTGAGTGGTTAGTGTGCTGGACTCATAATCTAGCAGTCGGGAGATCGAATCCTCTCAGGTGAGGGCCATGGTCAATGTCTTTATAAGTGACATTGACCACGGTAACGAGTTTGATGAAGCCTATGTCCAGTGTCGGAACATATAAAAATAATGTATGTCCAACTAATGAGATTGATTTAGCGGAAATCTTACTATCCCTTGGAGATGATAAGAGGAAGGATGTGTTGTTGTCGGCAGCTGTACAGTACAGTATATAATTAAGTGTGGGAATTACAGCCACAATCATAAAACCAGCGGCACTTTCCTTCCATCGTAGTAAATATCTTGGTAATAAAGAACAACACCTGTATGATTTTGCAGCACCTCATAATAATAATTTTTGAGGGGGTTGAGTTGACGTAAAATGTTGTAAGATTATAATTATTTTGATTAGAGACTGATTTATTTGGAGGATGGAAGGAAGGTGTCGGTGGTTATTTGATTGTGGCTGTACAATGTTGGTCAATCTGTAGCAACTGATTCCTCCTCCAGACTATTCCAAGCAACTAGCCACCATTATTTTTGTCATTCTGGGCCTGTTTCCTGGTATACTTTGGAGGAATCAAGGCGCTCTAATGTATCAAAAGTTTAGTATCCCATTACCGATGTGATTAAAAGGGTTTGTACACCACATAACCAACCATCCCTCCTCCTTCCCCTCTTCCTCCTTCCTCTCTTTCTTCCATGCCTCCTCCTTCCCCTCTTCCTCCTTCCTCTCTTTCTTCCATGCCTCCTCCTTTCTTCCATGCCTCCTCCTTCCCCTCTTCCTCCTTCCTCTCTTTCTTCCATGCCTCCTCCTTTCTTCCATGCCTCCTCCTTCCCCTCTTCCTCCTTCCTCTCTTTCTTCCATGCCTCCTCCTTCCTCTCTTTCTTCCATGCCTCCTCCTTCCCCTCTTCCTCCTTCCTCTCTTTCTTCCATGCCTCCTCCTTCCTCTCTTTCTTCCATGCCTCCTCCTTCCCCTCTTCCTCCTTCCTCTCTTTCTTCCATGCCTCCTCCTTTCTTCCATGCCTCCTCCTTTCTTCCATGCCTCCTCCTTCCCCTCTTCCACCTTCCTCTCTTTCTTCCATGCCTCCTCCTTCCCCTCTTCCTCCTTCCCCTCTTCCTCCTTCCTCTCTTTCTTCCATGCCTCCTCCTTCCCCTCTTCCTCCCACCACTCCTCCTTCCCCTCTTCCTCCCACCTCTCCTCCTTCCCCTCTTCCTCCCACCTCTCCTCCTTCCCCTCTTCCTCCCACCTCTCCTCCTTCCCCTCTTCCTAAACAAAATAAATGGCGACCTGTGTCATATGGTTCGAACGTTTAATAGAACATTCATCAGTCCTCTCGTGAATGAGGGATGAACTTGTGTACAGTCGTCGGTAAAAATCCTCTCCCCACATGAACCAAGTCATGAAGTACAGTATAGAAGTATAAGTTAAGATCGTAACATGAAAACTCAAGAGTATAATTATAGTTTACTAATTTTATACTTCTGGATATTGTATTTTTTTTTTTTTTTTTTTTGGTGAATGTGTTGGTTCCATGATTATCCTTATGTTATCCTTCAAGAAACGCAAAGGGAGGCGACACCACTTTTTGCCACCGACTGTACACTATAGTACCTCCCATCCCTCTCTTCCTTCCTCCGGCATATAACCCTAACTGTTAGAGGCTACCATTGGTGTTAGATTAAAAAGTACAGTTGGACACAGGAATTCATGGTACAACCCAGGTAGATGATACTCGTCCCTCTCCTGTAACCAGTGACTTCTTTCTTGTATTCATGTGTTCAACTGTACAGTCACGAAGACTAGTAAGTACACAGCTTTGGTTGAGGATTTAAACTTTCCAATTCACCAACCAACTAAATCCAATATTGTGCATTTATTTTCTGTCTCTAGGTATTCAGAGCTCACCTGAATACTTATTAGTACTCGTGACTGTACTTACAATTATTGCATTATACTTAGAAACAGCCACGTCAAAGGTAAATATTTCGAAGTCATACATTACATACATACAGTCGAGGTCAGAGGTTGTTGTGTTACACTTTCTCTTTTAAGTACCCTGTGATCGTGTATGAGAATTGGAGGCTTCTGATTCCTCCTGACTATGCCATGAAACAAACTCCTTCCATGTGGGTGGTGTTTCGTGTCAATATTTGAAGGACTCTTTTACCTCAAATTTTCTGACTACATCACAGGGTCCTTAAAATCAATCTGCGTTGTGCTCGCCTATTTAAAATATATATTAAGGGGAGATTCTATTGTTGGTGAGAATGTTGCGAATCACACACACACACAGACACAGACACGCACACAAACACAGACACACACACACACACACACACACACACACACACACACACACACACACACACACACACACACAACACGTCTCTCACATGAATGGTGGACAAAGGACTGAGGATGATGTCACGAATTAAGGGGACTGTTTTATAGGTACTCGCTAGCAAGGATAGTAGACTATATAATATTATAGTCTATTATTCTTGCTCGCTAGTGTGATGGGTGAGGACAGGTGTGATTTTGACCCACAATATTATATCAGTTATTTGATGTATAGTTTTTTGTTTGATATATAGTTTGATGTTGTTTTTATAAGTTTCCAGATTTTACTTTTCCAGGACAATCGAGAGAAAACAAATAATTATAGGTTATGTTATAGCACATTATTGATACATACAGTGTCCTCCACGTGGACGAAAATCATCACTTATACATTCATGTCTCCCAAAACGTTATTAAAAATATCTGAAATTTACTCCATCGTCCGTATAGGAAAACCTTTATAAATTCTGTGGTACAGTTAGACACAGGAATTTGTGATACAGCCCAGGTGATAGATGCTTGTCCCTCTCTAGTAACCAGTGACTTTGGTCCGGTATTTGCTTATTGTCACCAGCCCACATCATAGTGTCTACCCCTGGTATATATTATTGGTCGCAAAGGAATTTCATACTGCGAGAAGTTGAGCATTTTTCACCTCGGCTGTACCATGAATTCCTGCATCCAACTGTACACGAATATGTAATCGGGATTACTGTAAACTGACTGGCACAGGACTGACCTAAGGTGGTGACGCGATAGGGAGGGAGGCGGGGCTATGGTTGGTGGTAGTTGTTGTAGACGCGCCGCCTAGGCTACGTGAGATAATGTGCCATGCGGGGCTTCGTATTCCGGGAAAGGACTCGTTGGCACAGATTACTAGGCAGGCTTTGGGTATAAAAGACGGAGGACGCGACAACACTGACAGAACCAAACAATCAACAGTCCTCATAAGTTATACTGAACTTTCTGGCTCTCGTTCTCTGGAGGTTGGATTGGTGCTTCTTATAGTGTACACCAACAAACTATACTAATTCCAGTCACAATATTGACATCCAGAACATCGTGCAACGCATGTAAGAAGCCAAAAGATATTTAGAAGCCTTCAGAGTTATCCAGTGTCAAACAAAGCCTTACAACATCAACAATCAAGCTAGAGATTACCAATACCATCAACACATCCCACGAGACTTACTTGAGATAATATTACACAACAACACTCTTCATTACTTGATGAGAAGGCAAATCAGAATGAAATCGAGAATTGCATCAACAACAGCACTGATGGTGACATTGGTGGTTTGCCTCACCCCACCAGCTGCATCTCTCCCCACGAGACTCAAAATGACCACAACAACAACGATGAGAGAAGAAACGACCCCATCAACAAAGGCTGAAGGAGTCATCATGAACGGGACAATGGTTAGGATTGGGTTCAGTGAGGAGGCGTGGGTGTACTGCCGAGCACAGGTACCCACCGACCACCACCTACACCACTACCAGGTGAAGTGGGTTACGGCTACTGGGAAAATGGTGTCCCCTTGGTCAAGACACAACGCAGGCCCACAGGTGTACACGTTGGGAGGAGGACCACACATCCCTCACTCTTACCTCGTGTTTGATCCTTTCGTCCCCTCCCACGCCAGCCACTACTCCTGCATCCTCGTCTTCAACGGCACTCCTGTCCACCAGTCCACAATTAGAGTGGACCAGTCTTAGTGGATTCTAATCCCCCCTCCCCTCCAGATTGGTCCAGTTCCAGTAGCCGTCAGACTAGGAGTGATATAATGAAACTACTATTTCGAAGAAAAGTATCTTTGTCTCTCAATTGTTATGGCAAAATAATAGAATTGAGCGACGAAGAAAACTTTTCTTCGGAGTAATTTAATTATACCAGCCTATAGCTCCAGGTTGGGCCATCATGGGATATCTAGATTGGACCAATTCTAGTGTATGTCTTATGAACAACACGCAAACATCATAATTATTGAACAAGTGCTGATGTCCACCAGGTAAATTTAGTAATCCCAGCGTAAATTCACGTCCACATCCTTGGACTCTATACCAAAGAATCTCATCCACAGCACCTGTTTATACCTCGTCGTCTGACCTGCGTTATTTTAATCGTATAAAATATCACGACTTAGGCTACTGGACTTATGCCCCATAGCACAGCCTTGTAGCCGCTTGGTGGGTGTCTGGTGAATAGGGAATGATGGTACAGTTCCACACCCCATGATTTTAAACACTATTTATTATATTGTTTAGTGTGTATTTATGTGTGTGTTATTTATGCATTGTATTTATTAATTTTTTAAGCTAACTATGTATGTATTATTTATTAATGGCATCTATTTATGAGAAGTAAATTATTCAATAACTGAGCAAGTTTCCTTCTATACAATGATTTCCTTATAATATATACTGTGTATATTATTAAGTAAAAGTGGAGCATCAACCACAAGTCGGGATTGCAACTATGGCTTCAACTCTAAACCTCTTCTCAGGGATGCCGTTTGTCCACCAAAAAGGGGGACTCCTCCGCCTTGGAAACAACATTTCCTCTGAACCAGGACAACCCAGTGCCCCAAACTTTCCCAACTCATACACCTCACCCAAAATGCAAGAAAGGCATTGTACATAAGTGAACCGGTGGTACAGGAATGTTATAAGGAGTTACAAGGAAAAGAAGTACCCTAGAAGACCTTACGATCCATACAAAGAGGGTACCTGTGGGTTTAGTTGTGCAAGTATGTGACCGTCCTTGAATGTGTCATGTGAAACCATCAAGGAACACTCACACAACGGCTTAAACACCTAGACGGTGGTTTAAGACTTTGTCTAATCTGGACTTGAACTGATCCACAGAGTTGCTGTTGACTACATCAGCAGGAAGCGCGTTCCAAGTACCGCAGATGTTGTATGTAAAGAATTTACCACACCGATCACGGTTGTATCGCTTCAGTTCAGTTATGATGAGATATATCGCCCACCACGGTGACAGATCAGAGTAATCCATATCAATTATCCATGATAGACTGAAGTTCATTTAAGGAGTCATGGGTTAGTAAATATGTTTGTTATATTCACGCTTTACAAATTCGTAGCTTTCTCGTATAATTATACAGTACATGATGACTTGTACCAGTACCCTGGTTTTGGTCTGCTTTTTCCCTTGGGCCTTAATAATTGATAAAGGGTTCCACCTGCTATTCCTTCCCACTAGTCATACGACAACTACAGCTTGTCAAAATGTACCATGTACCTGATCACTTTTTTTTTCGAAACAATATTTTACTTAATTATTGCATACAGAACTAAGTTATGAGTCACAACTTAAAATATTATAGTACCATTAATACTTATCTATCACAACATCTTCATTTCCATTTACGCATTGCTATATGGCAGATAGGTAACATGCGGTATTTAGGTCGATTTTAATATTTGCCTTTATGGCATAGAAGCATCTCATAGTGATGGATATATTGAGAAAAACCCGTTTATATCCAACTCCTGTGACCTTACCCATATTTCCCTCAACAGTTGTTATATAAATTATACAGGAAAGGTGTTATATCTATGTGTATTGGTATCTACCCTATTCTGTTGGGGGAGTGGCCTGCGGTGATGTGAGCAATGCTTGTAAGGGTAAATTTGGCTAATAAACTTGTAACCTAAGGGGTTACAAGTTTATTAGCCATTTGTTGGTGATCCTGATTTAGAATGCATTCCCTTTAGTGTAGTTTTTCAGTAAATGGGATTAGCTGACTTAAGTGAATGGTCTAGGTCAAAACACTTGGTGGTTGTACACATATGTTGTGACACTGTTCCTTGTGGTGTTAATTTGTCTTTTCTCTCTCCTACTCTTTTGTCCTGATCTGTCTTCCAGGCCTAGCACAATCTTCTTTCTTGCATCTTTCCTCTTCCATTCTTAACTACACTCACTATACAGTATAATTATATACCTTTGTACAAAAGCGAAGAATTGAACACTCCATACCAGGAACAGGTCAAGCAAGTATATATATTGTGCAGAACCAATATTACTCTAAGCTTATTTAATATTTTTTATTCATGATAGAAATACATAAAAATCTGGTTTGGATAAACTCGTTACTTATGCTCCAAAGCATTTGCCTATTTTAATAATTTAAATTGTCCTGGAATGCTATTATTTGATTGTCTGTTTTTATCTATTGATTATCGGAAATGATGTATTGTACACATGTACTATAGTTTATCACTTTAAAGTGCCATTACCTTCCTACCCTCACAATCATGAGGGAAAGCGTGGGGTATGAGGAGTTGAGGGAGGGGAAATATACAGTATGTTTTGATGTATAAATAATAATAATATTAATGTGACCTACAGTCGTGGTCAATAATAATCATCCACATATGAGTATCTCAAACAGTTTCCTGTCTAAAGTTTTCACGTTTTTATATGATGTTATTGTTTTAAGTAATGTGAAGCTGTTTGTAGTAAATCAAAAGATGGTAAGTAAAATATTGATTGGAAATTTTATCAGCAAAGTACCAGAGGAAAGATGTCAAACTCTTCCGTGAGTTACCCCTATATGGATGAAATTTTTGACCACGACTGTACATTCAGATACGGTATGGAGCCTGTGATCATCATGTACTATTGGAAAAGTGATAGCTGTACATATTCCTCCAAACTGTACCACAATGCAATACCAATTTTAAGGAGGTCATTTTCGTTCCATAGTTAGGCGAAATTCGTTGCCCTTGATTATCTAACAATACAGAAAAGACAATAATATTAATTTTTGCCACGATCCTGGCAATGCCGGAAAGACTAGATCCGCAAAGGTGGTGTAACTTATGCCAGAGAATGTATAGCCCAAGATCCAGATACACCTTGGTATAGCCTATGTGCAGGTGTAAATAACACCTGTAAATAACACTCCAACATTTACACCTCTATTCACGACAGTAACTTACGCATAAGTATGGCAAAGTAAAATATATATATATATATTATCTCTTGGGTGATGTGATGTCACGAAGTTGGTCAGCCAATGACAGTTATGCTTTCCGAAAGCATCAACTAATCACAGGGCAGAGTTCGACTCCAGTCAATCAAATCCGAAAATGATTTATAACTCATCAAATCTGACATCATTATTATTAATCGAGTGTCAAAGAAAACTTTTCCTAAAAAAAAATTAGTTTAATACCACTTTTTTTTTTTCTTTTTTTTTTTGACAGTTTTACATCATACATTTGACACTTGTGGGCTGCAGTGGCCAATGTTAAACTACCCCTCTTTCCCTACAATTTATTTATGGAATATGGTTTAAAAACTTGCAACAAATACTTGTATAACCAAATTAAGACTTCTTGTTCCACTATTAATATTCAAAGTTTTAATCCAAAGATATTATTTGTTTTATAACCCGGAATTATTGTATAAACTTTAAATCCGGGTGTAGGGATTTTTACCACCTCTGGAGCAAGTGTAACGTTACACCTTCATTTATGCCTGTGACGTCATCAGTGAGGCTAAAATATCTTTTTGGGGATACCGGTGTAAGTCGGACGGAGGAGTAATTACTGATTTATTACGCTGGCGTAAGTTCTTTGGGGATCTCTGCCTTAATTATTATTAAATTACTGTAACGCTGTACGTGAGGATTGAGAAAAGAGACTGTGAAGTACAGTGCTGTATGATAACATAATATATATACCGGTACCGTACCAGGTATGGCTGTGTGGGAAACTTAGGACTACAGTCTACAGTATATTTGAAATATGTAGACAACAGAGCCAGCACGAAAGAATATCCAAAATTGATGTATTTCTGGTTCGTGTTAGCTCTACTATGTCTGTTCAAAAGTTGTTCCACTAGCCTCTATCTATCTAGCTATTTATATCTTTGTCTATCTATCGCTATTTCTATAAATCTAACTATCTCTATCTATATATATATATTTATTTCTATCTGTCTATTTATCTAGCTATTTATATCTATCTAAGCATAAGAGGCCAGCGGAATACAAGTTTTGAACAGACTTTAGTAGCCATACAATAATACAGAACTCATCATTGGCAGCTGGTCTAAACTATACAGTACTATAAATATTTTACATATGTGTGGTTGTTTCTAACTTTGAGAAGTTTGTGATGGGATTGTACATTATTTTTATGTTATTGATATGTATTCCCTCACCTCCTCCATCCTCTCACCCCCTAAAGTTATCTCACATTCCGTCTCAGTTGGCACAGCCACTCTATAGGGTGTAGCAAAGTCAATTACTTCTGTTTTGGCCCTCTCAAATACCATCACCTTACTCTTACCAACATTCACCTTCAGTTATTTTCGCTTACACACGGACTGAAACTCGTCCACCATCCTCTGTAACTCCCTTTCACTCTTGGCCAGCAACAGTGTCATCCGCAAATAAGCTTGCAACTAAGGACCAATCTACTTCATTCAACCTCGGTTTCGCACCCAGGCCCTCAACCTTTGCCTTCATCTCTCTCATGCAACCATCCATAAAGATAAGTCTTCCAGATTAGTAACCATAATAATAGTACACTATAGTTAAGGACCCTGATTATGATTCATTCTGATATTGTGTGAGAAGGGATTAAACTCCACTACTTGTATTTGTCATCTATCACTGAAAATGGTATAATTTGCATCTTAAAGTTATACTGTATGTGATTGGAATGGCATTTCAGGTATAACCCAGGGGCAGGTAGAAACTGGTGTTGCCTTGGGTACCTGTCTTGTCCTCTTCTCAAGATGGATAAGAGAATTGTGCAAGCAGTACCACATAACCTTCAGCACACCTGAAAAGCGTGTTACACCTGCTACTTAGTCAGGCAAGAGAAGTATACAGTATTATTTAAATAGTGGATACTGCTTTAGAACCTCTAAACTCCTTAGTTGGATACTTTTACTCAAGCTTTTATACTGCCAAGAATTTGAATTCCAGCTCCATCAGTATAAAATACAGATACAGTATAAAATTTATGCCATTTTATACATGAAAATCTGTTCACTTATTTAGAGTTCTTTGCTATAGTCATACCCTCCCTGCAGCCACTAGCAGGAATCATCCCTCCCCAGAAAGCTATGCCATTGCTGCCCCTTCTTGTACGCTGCCTCTTTCCCTTATATGTGTACTATTCCTTTATAGTTTATACAGTACACTAATTTCCATTGTGTAAGTTACCCCTTATGTCTTTGTCTGTGCTTGCCACTTTCTTGTACTTTGTCTTTTGACTTGTGTGCCTGTTTCCTTTGCATGTCTAATTTCATTAATTATATCTGCCCTGGTGCTGGTTCCTAATCATTATTAACTACAGTACAAGGATATGAAAGCCATATTACAAATTCTTTTTTTCTTGCTAAGAAACATGTATACAGTTTCCTCTCCACTGTTATTGCTCACAGTATATTTTTGTATAAAGTACAATTAACATAATATATAACCTTAATTACATCATCAGGTATTTTACAATAATATACATGACCAACAAAATTTACCCTGTACATACAAAATATAAACTGTTCTCAAGTTCTTCCACTATTAGTGCAATTTCTATGCAATATCATTATAACATTGGCAATATAGGCAGGTAGTGAGAAGCTTTCTCAATTTTCTGTACTGTACAATGGATTACACTGTGACACCATGAGTTTAGTACACAAGCACTTCATATATAATATTTGATCTAAGGAAATATGCTTGCTTGGTGTTTTATATTTTACCAGTTCATGTATGGAGAGTACAATGCACTATTTTAGTGGTTATTTCAAATATACTTAATTTGTTTTGCATCATCAAACATGCTTAATTCTTTAATACAAACAGTGATGCACTCCATCGTTAAAGATATCAGAAGGGTGAAAGTAATATAGAACTGTCTGAAGAGGTGCATTTGCGTCCTACATTGTCATTTATTCATGCTCCTCTTAAATGTTTTATATTTTGCATATATCCAAAAATTTAAACAATTTTAGCAGTAACAGTAACTAAAGCTGCTTGTATTAAAAATTTAAGCTTACAGTATTGTCAAACAGGGTAATTTTGGATATGGAATGACTTCAGACACTTTCTCTTGTTAGAATGCTGTCCAAGATGACTTTAGACATACCAGTAAGGGATCAATTTGCATCTGAAAGGACCTGGTGTTAAGAGCCATAAGATGATCAATTATAAAGTACCTTTGTTGAGTGACCAGTCCTCCTGCATTCAAAGGCACCCAATCTGACAATACATTACTCTTGTGCACACAATCTTTACAATACAGTACTCTAGACATTTTTTTATAATTTCTTAGAATTACACTGTACCTCAAACATATGAAAGGACTGCATACAACACAATAATCTATTGATCTGAAAGCAACAAAGTATGGTGTGTATAGTATTCCAATCCGTTTTTATTCTGTATCTATCGATCATACTGTTAGCAGCTACTGTATGGTATAAATAACCAGTAAAGAATATAGACAAATCATGATACATAGTGTACATACAGTATACAGGTATTATATTTTAGAGTACTGTAAAACCAAATGCCCTTATGCCTGGTACTGTACTTATTTTTTGCATTTTTGTGTGTGTATATATATATATATATACAGTACAGTATATTTAGAAAAATTTCAAACTCCCAAAACAATACATGTACCGAGACGAAAAGTGGGCGGGGACAAAGTTTCATTCTGTTCATTCCGCCATTATTCTAACCCACTTTAACGATAGTTTTGGTAGCTACTGTACTGTATAGTAGATGGATACAAAATATACAGTATATAATACACAGTATATACAAAACAATCTTTCAATATTTGAGGTACAGTGCACACATTACCATGTACCCATACCTTCAGAAATACCTGACAGATAATGCCTACTCACACTGGATAAGATGAAGTACAGTATTTTGAAACCAACATATATTTAAAAGAAGTACTTCAAAGGCTCAGCATATTTTTCTATCTCTTAGCAGTTTATGTTAATAATACAGAAATAATTGCAAGACAAATTTCAGGGTAATGTTCCTACAAGTTATAGGGTAAAATGTCTTCATGAAAGAATAAATTTATTGCACTCTCAAGTGTTCCCTTTGTTTAGTATGGCCAATCAAAGCTACTCTCCATTATACAAAAAAAGGTATCACAACATGGAGGGTGTCAATGGCTGCATCATCTTTTCCTTGTATATATAACAGTGTATACATTTTTTATAGGTCTGATCAGCTTATGGATGCTATGAGATGTTTTCATGAAGTTCTGAGACTATTCCTTTGAGAACAGTAGGACTGAGCTGTAACTGTCCTGAGTCAATATACTGTATTGTGTAGCATCACACTTTTAATATTGGGACCGATTTTACATGTATTTTTGAAATTACAGTACATTCACTTTTTCAGTGTCAAAACCACAGAAAATTGGCAATGGGGATCCTTTAAATGTTTCTGTTGCACCAGGCATATGACAGTTATTAACATTCAGTCTTCAAGGAGGGCAGAACATCACTGAATAATGGATGAGGCCAGGGCATTTCTTATCCCCATATGCTCTCTACCTCTTTTGAGGCACAAATGCCACTAAAAAAAAACATTTCATTGCTGTAGGTTTGCTGCAACAATGAAAGGATTTTTGGTGTTAATTTCTAAAGTCTGACCCAAATTCTGATACATATATTCTGTTGGTTTGAAATCCATACCAAAATTGGAAATGAACATGTGAATATAGCCACAATAACACATGTAACACAGGTCACGGTGTTTACCATAACACCATTCAAGATGAGGACTCAATACTGTTACAGCTTGGTCCTGTTGTGCTTGCATGGCCATGCCAAACTCTGTTCATTCACAAAAAGAAGTGTCTTAGTACATTTTAATGGCACCTAATACAAGTGAGTACTAGGGCTACACATTAAATCTAATCATTATTTTTAAGTGTTTTAAACACAAGATATCAATGAAACCATAAACTGCATAGAACCGAGATGAATTTAGCTGTACTCTACCTAAGATTGACCAATAGAAAAAGGGCAATATTTGTTGTTGTTTTTTCTTAACATTATAATGCCACAACATTTGTGATACTTACAAAGTTTGCTCTTCTCCAGGAAAAAAAACTCTACTGACGTTGAAAGAGTACTGTACTGTATATATATTTGTGCATGTCTATGGGTGCTTTCACTAGAACATTGCTGAACGCATTCCTTAAAGAACTGTCACAGTGTACCTCTGTAATATGCATTTATATGTGTCACATATGAATAACTTTATATTGAAGGTAGTACAATATTTACATGTCTATCCTTTTCTTAAATTTTAATTACAATGTGTTGCTAAAACAGAGGACATACTATATGAGTATTATGTCCTGTCGATACACTGTTAAGATGGAAGCACTGTAAAATACATTACTGCACCAACATATTAACCCTTAAATAACAGGCAAATTTGTGTAATCTGTCTACCACCAAGTAATTAATCTGAAGGAGAACTAAGCACTCCTGCTGTTCAAGGTCGTATATAAACAGTCAATTAAACTTAACAATTGCACGAGTTTAACACTACAGGAAAACGCCTGTAATTCAAGGGTTAAGACGTTCATATATGGTTAGTATACAAAATTAAGGAGCTAAAATATTGTTGAAAATTTTGAGGCCATTAAATCCTCCAAATTGTGCTACAAAACAGCACATATACTGAGCAATTCTATTTTGAGATCTAATTTGGAGGATTCAATTGCCCTCAATTTTGACAATTTCCTAGGACCCTTAAAAATATCTGTGTACAGTACTGCAGCAATTCAACACCCAGTGTATTTGATGTTACATACTAATAGGAAAGAGTTTAAGGGGTCTGCGATGTCGTTGGTATATTGAATGCCACCGATTCCTCCAAACTGCCACAAAACAAATAACATAAGTTATACTGGGGCAATGTATGTGTTTCTTGTCGCAATAAGGTGGAATTAATAGCTTCCAGTACACCAATCATATTTTGCTTTCTTCTTAAGTGAACAGACTTCTTAGCACCTTAGTATGTGTATTCATGTCAAGGTGATTATTCCTCCAAGTCCCTAGTATAATTTTTTTCTGTTATAGTTTATGGTCAATATAATAATTTGTAATTTGTTTTTACATTACTGAATTGATCAATAGAACAACTTTTTTTCTCAGTGTTACCATTATACAATTTCAGAATGATTATTTTTATGAGCAATATTTTTTCACACATAATAATATTCTGATTATTTCAAAATATAGATTTGGATGTAATAATTTCATGTATATAGTACAATAGTATCTATAAACTCAATGAAAAATATTATTAAAACCACCAACAAATCAAAATATAACAATCAAGTGGCTCCTTTTCACTTCTTGAGTAAGAGAGATCGTACAACAGAAACATTAACATGACACCAGAGCAGTTGTACATATGTAAATTTCATGGTACAGCTACTGAATTAAAAAACTTTACACCATACAATTCACAACATGAAACTGTTGTAACAAAGTTAAATTACAATGCTTAGGGATGCTCGGGGGAACTATATGGTGTGTGTATGTGCATGTAAACAGCATATGTACGTTGAAATGTACATACATTCACCCATGAAAGCAGCTGACAGCCTTCAACTTTTTTCCCAAACACTCCTCAATCAATATGTTAAGAACAATACAGTATTAACCCATACAATGGCTTATGGGTTATAGCCATGGGATGTAGTGTCAAATAAAAACCCTACTGCTCAAAAATTAAGTGTGTCTGTGTCACTAAAGATATATGGACTGGGTGCACAAAAGTTGACTTTATCTTCATTAAAGCAGATACTAAATAACAGTGGTCCATGTAGGCTCTCTTTAGGCTTTACTGTAAGAGAAGTAACAACACAAATGCCATTGTATCTCTCTCATGGTGTCACAAGTGGATAATTCTACTAATGCTTCAAAATTTGCTGAGCACACTGCCCAACTGCAACTCAAACTTTCCTTGCATATCTAACTAAATATTTAAGTATGAAAGACAGGAATGGGATTTTCTTGAGGAGTTTGACAGGATCTGGCATTTGTAGTTTCATGATATAAACAAACTTTACATCAAACTAGGGTTCTGATCAACATTTAACATCATAGTTTCTATATTTATATATATATAGATTTATTTATTTATATTCATATATTATAGTATAGCATTTTTTAAATCTGAATGTACACACAAAATAAATACACAGAATATCAAGATTTTTAAGAGTATCAAGGAAAATAGACAATACACAAGACTATACAATATCAAGCAACTTCAATCGATGCACCAAAAAGGAAGTTGATAAATTAAGTGGAACTTTGTTGCCAGTGTACATTATCCACAATACTTCAAGGTAACTTAAAACATATTTGACTTGACTTAAATATTCTATACAAGGAAGACAAAAGAGATTTTTATTACCAGTGTAATCAAGAAATCACAGTTTTAAAACCTTTTCACACACATATGATGCACCAGTGCAGTTGCAACCTGCTTTAGCTTGAGCTTGACAAAGGTGGTGACACAAGTGTGTTCAAAGATATCTGCAATGGAGGTTCTTGTTTCAACTAAACATTTTTGATAGTCTTGTCACTAAACTTTGTAATCTTTATATCAAACAGAACCAGGCCAATTTCAGTACCTGAGATCAGGAGAGGCCAACAGTAAGCCAGCAACACGTGCACCTACTCTTCTCTTTATCAACGGTGCTAGGATAACTCAGGCCACTCACCAGCTCCAATAAGGCACAAGTGAGAAGGAATACTATCAAAGTGACGACAAGGGATGCTGTCAGAGTAATTCAGTTTACTCTCATTCATTAGCTGCCTCGCTCAATCTCCACTGCCTTTTCACCTCTTTGGTATAAGGGAGGAAGACACTTGTCGTTCAGTGTCAAATTTAGTTACTTTAAAGTAGGTTAACAAGCAGAATATTAGGAATTCTCAGATAATTCCTTCTATATGGTGTTTTGACAAAAATATGACTCCTTAACAGTATGCTTAAGTACAAATATTACCATGATAGGTGATATTTTGTACTTCTTGATCTTGGTCCATTAACAAAATATATAAAGCATATATTTTTTAACAAAGCTATATGTATATATAATATATATATATATATTTGTCATTATGAAATCTAGTTATTTTTTAGAAAAATCAAAGATTCTAATTTTGAAATCTTGATTATGATATGCAGATATTATCCAAATATTTCAAATGACATCACCCACACTTCTTACCTCGGTATGTTATGAATTATTTATATAAATTTGATCTCTTTTAAAGTACAATAGTAACTGGATTCCCACATGAAGACCTCAGGACCAGGACAAAACACGCAACCTGAAAGATATTTACCTCGCTGCATGTGACATATTCACCGTGAAATTACACACGAATTGTTTGCTGTCTTATTTGGAGCTTCAGACCTTTGACAGTATAACATTTGTGATGAATGCCACTTTTTATCTGATAGCTTTGATTCATACCTACACCATCATCAAACATTAATCCTGATATCTAGCCTATTGCCATGAAAATTCTGGTACAGTATCTAGATTTACCAATGCCTGAAATGAGAAATATTTAGAATAGTATAGATTTAAAATTGAATTACAGATACAATTACAGGACACAAGGGAGGTAAATGGATAGTCAACATGGAGTTCTATTGGAAACAGTTGCAAGCAAAATGATTTCTCTATTTGAATAAAAGGTAAGGGAAATAATGAAAGAGTAATAGTAGCAATTAAAGATGCAGTTCATAGCATTAAGTTCTCTTACTACATAATTTCTCAAAAATAAGGCATATGATACTCTTCAAAGTACAGTACAGTAGTAGAAAAGCTACACAAACACATGAGCTCCAAGTACAGTTGTGCACGATAACCAATGCCCACTATCACATGGAGAAGCTCCCCACTGTTGGTATATGATACATTATATGACAATGTGCAACAAAGTTATATGCTAAGCAATGACCATAGCTCCTTGTACAGTAGACTTCTTAATAGGGTCATTGTGGTGGTTACTGTCTTCTAGCCCATTACTTTTCTTGCATATTCCCCACATCAGATATGATGGTTATAAAGGGTGTTTTCTCTGATCTCAGCAGAAGTTAGCATATTTCAAGATTAATTACTATCAGAATACTAGTATTATGTAGTTGGCAGTAAATGTCCATAGCCTATAACTAAAAGACCATACTTGATTGATTGAAGCTAGGGGTTACAAGTCCTGCATCAGCCAATCAAAAGCCATTAGTAGCTGTGGAGTATTACTCTTGCCTACAGATAGACCAATTATAGGTGGCTTTAAGTAACTGTTCACAACTGTACTATACAAGATGGCATTACAACCCAAATCTGGTCTGACCTTACAGCTTAGAGACTGCCTGATGGCACCCACAGAGTTTTTGACTGTTCTTGGTCCACACAGGACTTAACTTGTGTACTGATGTAAGGCATGTTGTATGCAGCAGATATTACAGCTGAAAAAGAGAAATAAGCATTAGCATATTGAATCAAGACCTACTGTATTTGCTATATAACTTCCACTTCAAATCAATGCAATTACCTGGTGTACAGCCACAATCAAATAACCACCGACACCTTCCTTCCATCGTGCAAATAAATCAGTCTCAAATCAAAATATAATCTTACAACATTTTACGTCTACTCAACCCTCTCAATTATTATTATGAGGTGCTGTAAAATCATACACCTGTTGTTCTTTATTACCAAGATACACTGTACTGTATTTACTACGATGGAAGGAAAGAGTCGGTGGATATTTGATTGTGGCTGTACATAATACAGTAAACCCTCACTAACTCAGATCAATTGGGGGAGGGGGGGGGGGGGGGAAGACCCTGTCCGATATATCCGAGGACTTAATTTTGATGCACACGACTGACCACATTCACACCCGCCCTCAAAACTACATGTGCTTTCACTTGTTTCTCTGGTTCCCATACACAGTTGCACATACACAAAAACATGACAATTATGCAAAAAAAAGGATATAATACTGCAGAAATATATCTTATAATGTTAATGAAAACTAAGTGGAATCACCATGGTAATACAGTGAAAGCTCCTTTATCCGGCATTCTGGTAACCGGAAACTTCCCGTATCCGGCATTTTTTCATAAAGATAAATTTCGCCAAAAAGAGCGGTCACGCTCACTCGCTCAGAGCGCAGAGTGAGGAGGGAGTGACGAGTATTAAAAGTGAAGAGAAGTGTACTGTACTGTTACTTTACAAATGTAAATACAGTATTACAATTCGTATTAAGCATATTAAATGCATATAACAATTCGCAAAAAACTCATGACTGAAATGAGTCGTCGTGGTGGTGGTGGAGGTGGAAGGGGGGGAGATAGCACGTAATATCGTTTGTTTACATTTTATTAATATGCATACTCTGGTTTTCCTTCTCCTTTCTCTGTTCGAGAAAAACCTTCCATCTTGATATGGAAGGATATGGCCTTCCATTTTGGAAATGCACCACCTGACATGACTGATGAGTGTTGAAGCTGGTGGTTAACTCGTAATTACTAAAATCGAGTCACACACAAGGCAGGCTAGGCCTATATTCCTTTGACCTTGAGCCAGGGTGAATGGAGACTGAGGGTAGGGGGGGGGGGGGGGAGTGGTGACAACACACTTCACGGACGACAGTGATCTAATTTCTTGACATGTTTATTATAATTTCGCTCGTTATGTATAAGAACTTCTCAGATTTATTTATCAACTGTATATATACATAAATAGGTATGTAATGATGTGTAAATAATGTACCTACCGAAATCCTTTGCATCGGGGTCTATTAAATCAATATTTAACTGTACTTGTGAAAGAATGTAGAGTAACGTAATTTTAAAGTACACTTTCTCGTATCCGGAACGTTCTCGGTCCCATTGGTGACGGATAAAAGAGCTTTCACTGTACTGTGATGACCGATGCATATATGGCTCCATGGTTCGCTTGGCAGACACACACTCAATTATATAATATATCAGTAGATCACCATTTTTCAGAGTAAATTAATTAAAAATATTGAGTTTCTTATGCATACCTGTTATGGTAAAAGCATATTGTCAGTTGGTATAAAGATGGGAATTTGAGTTTAGTACAATATCAACTAGCATCACTTCTCAGACCTTTGTGACGATGCACCCGGAAAATCTCCGCATGAGTCAGATATACTGTACATCCAATTTATGAGGAGTGTCCAAGTTATCTGAGTTATAGTGAGGTTTACTATTCAGATATCTAAGCACAAATTATTCAATAAATTCATAGTGTGAGGGGCAGCTACTCCACCACAAAGGGGTGAACCCTATTCCTGCCCCATTACAACTAAGCTCAGGCCAACGAGGGAGTTTTGTGTTGAGTTATATAATATGATGTGAAGGCCAGTATTCTTGAGTAGAAATACAGCTGGTAAAGGCAATTATTACAAGGAATATGTGAGTAGTGTCGTTGGGTCTAGCATGATGCCCCCCAAACAAATGTAAACAGCAACCAACCAAGGTCTGGGAGAAGGAAAGGAATCTGGGTAACAAGTGTTTGAATACTATGATAGTAATACAGTACTTCACTGGGCAGTGCTGTCAATCCCTTCTGCCTGAATTTCACTAAACTACTTCCATTTATAGCTACTCACTAGACCATAAGTACAGAAGTGAAGTATGTGTAATTAAGTAAGTGACAAAAATGTCCTGTCCCCCTTTGTGTATGTCCACTTTCCGTGTGTGAATTCCTGGCACTGTAGGTGGTCACATGACAATTTGTATAGCCCGACAGACAAACAGAGTCTCTTCATTTAGATATATAGATTAAAATGTTGGTAAAATTATTTGAGAACTTTAATCAAATTCCAATAAGGTTTTCCCACCTGAAATGACATGCTTGTACTCCTGCTCCATTTTTGCAGCAAGCTCATACATCTCTTTTGCTTCCTTTTGGGAGATGCGCTCAGGGGAAGGATGAGGAGAATCACAGACTTCGCGTATTTGTTTGTGGTGTCTGAATTTGAGCAGCAACACTATTGGATAGATGTTGTGACGGTGAAGACGCTCCACTGATGCCAAACTTATATCCAAGATCCCATGACAGCTCTGTGAAAAATGAAGATTAAAAGATATTGTATTGTATATCTTTTCTATTCTTATATCTAACTTTTCTAGCCAGAACAAACAGGAAGGTCTGATCTGGAGAAGTTTGAATGTAGCTAAACTGGCTTTTTACAAGTACAGTGTACCTTTACTTCACTACAAGCACGTTTTGTACCATCTACATCTTTAACTCACTCTTGGTTGCTTGTAACACACAGTAGAAAGAAAAAAAAAATCTGGAATTATAACTGTATAAATATTCATACACCTGATAGTCATTTCAGCTAACATATGTGATGACAACACTATTTGAAGGGATGTTAAAATGTAGCATGAAGAAACTCTGGATAGGGAATTCCATATTCCATTCAGGAGCTAATTCAAGGTACAATAAGGCAGTGGTAAAGGACCTGGAGAAGCAAGGAGTGGCTCTTAACCCTCCAAGACCCCAATTCTCCAGACTCATCTGGGCCAACAGCCACAGAATAAGTCATATTTTTCAAGTTCACCAAGACGAGTTTAGTTCTTACAAATTTAAAGAGCTTGAAATATTCACATATCTTCAATGTCAATATATATGAAAAAAAAATAAGTTACCTCTGATATACAATTTCTATGGCAATAATACTGTACTTTAGATGAAATAATTTTAACACATTGTTTCATGAATTAATTAATAAAATAAATTACACATTGCTATGTGCTTAATGTGAAGGAAAATGGCATAAAAACAAACAAACCAACATCAGAGTGCTGCAGCACAGAATGTGCTTACAATTAGTACAGGTGGTGGAAAGGAAGTAAGGAAATCCACCACCACCTGAAATGTGACATACAGGGTAGGAGTAGGGGGTGTAGCATCATGGTGACACCCCCTCCCAAGGCTGATAAGTGTGACAAGTGCAACGGGAAGTGCTAGTTATACTGACTAAAGCCCAAAACAGTAGCCTAAAACAAAGGCTAGATTTAACAAATTAGTAGAGGTAAGTGTTCAGAGGGTATGGTAACAGGAAAGAATGAATAAATCTAGGATGGTGCAGAAGGTGTCAAAGTGAGTGTAATGGGCAAGCATGACAATGTATTAAAGTCTGTATTTGAAAAGGGTGAAGGGTTACTAGGAACATAACCTTAATGAGGGATGCCTGTACTAAATAATTTGGGAAGATCGTAATATTATAAGGGGGTAATAGTCAATAGAGGAAAGTACAGTACCCTTTGCAAACATTAAACTTACTTTATCACAGATTTCCTTGACTTGGCAGACAGAAGTGACCTCAAAATGTGACCCACGGCGTCGATAGTCGACAATGAGATTCTTCTGCACTGCATCTTCAATCTCGGGACCAGATAGCCGGCTCACCTCTGGCACACACTTGGTGAAGTTGTGAGGGTAGTCATGGACCAGCTTCTCACTTACCAGCTCCCACAGTGGTCCAACCAACACTACTGGTCGTCGCACCAGGTCTGAAAAGTAAATCACACTTTTTGTCACTACCAAACATTGCATCAAGAAACCTATGACAATACATGATAGATGTTGGTATTTGATTCAAAATATTATATAGTGTAAGGTAATGTAGTCTTATCATTATCTAAACCCCAAATCCCTCTTTACAAGAGGTGGGGAGGTTCTAGCACCAGTGAACGACCCCCGACAGGAAAGGGGTCCAGTTCCAAGGCTATATAAACTTTTAGTGGATAATTGTCTGACAGCAGGGTCCCCAACCCTCACTCTCCCCCTGTAGCATAGGGGATAAGGGGCTAACTGTACCACCACAAGAATGGTGGGCCAAGGAGATGCCACTTGCATATGCCTCTATGTATCACAGAGGCAATAAACAGTGATTAGTTTACTCTGTGTGTATAAGGAATTACAGTACTGCACTTTTGACCTGAATGAGATACACTTTGGTTATTATTGAATTTTATTAAACCCCTCTTTATACTATCATACAAAATTAAAATGCTCATCAGTTCTAGTTAAAGAATATGCACATTCTCTCTGCATCTGCCAATTCCACTATAATGATTAGTATCAAAACAGTATCTAGATTCTATAACTCACAATCAAGCCGCTCCACCCTGATGTAGGAATGTGGGGAAGGTTCATCATGCATGAGTGCTGTCTCTGTATAAGAATTCAGCGAGGCATCTGAGAAGCTTGCCAGTTCCTTTGAGTCTCTGGATGATGAGCGAGAATGCTTCTTGCGTTTGAAGAATGATCGTCTGGCTGAGGTGGAGCCACGACGACTTGAGTCCATCTGAAGGTCACCTACACTTCGTTGTAGACGCATCTCCTCTTCAACTCTGCCAATTAAAGACATACCTTAATGTACTGCTGTGGACTAGTTGATAAAATGAAGTTTAACAATACTTGTAAGAGCCATACACTATAGAATGACCTTTCATTCCCTTTGTACTCCCCTCTCCACACAACCTTCCTTCAAGAAGTTTGTCCATCCATCTATCTTTCTACAGTATATTGTTACTGGTAATCTCTAACTCCATTTGGGTAGCACCCCATCATGGGACCAGCCACAGAAGTAACTAAAATGAATTAGGGTTGCTACCCCATTGCAGTGGTCTATCACTTACCCCAAAGATGACCAGGGGGCAACAGGGCCAAGGTACTCACTCCTTATAGCATAGCATAGTAAACACATTTAGAAATTGTCTGTAGTTCTTTTTCCGTGCCTCATTCCCAATACAGTTCCGAGTTAACAACCTGGTTCTCGCAGTCCCCATCACTTTATAAATAAAATATAATAAAAAATATATATTACCAAAAATGCAAGTATTTCTTTTTAATCAATGGCAAGACATGAACAGGAAGGTAGTACACATTTAGATACAAATAAACAAAGAATTACAAATGGTATCAGGATACCTCACAAGATAAAATTTATTTGAGGGGTTAATGTTAATGGAAGTAATGGTTCTGACTAACTTTTCTTTGCTAGGTACGGTGCCACACTGGCGCTTGTGTCCATCCTCATCGACCATCCAGGCACGCCAGAGTCCCGGTACGTTGTTAAACATTGTGTTGTCTACGTACAGGATGTCCTCCTTCCGAAATCTTAGGTCTGTTGAATCTCCCACCTCACCAACGCGATCAAATTTTGCCCTGATGTAAAAGCTGTCCCCTGGTTGGTCTTGAATTTCTTTGTATCCTGCGAAAAGTAAGATTCATTCAAATATATAAACTATGAAGATTATTTTTATCCTGCACTGTACGTAATATGATGATGATTACACCCACAATCATACCTAGCATTAACAGCAAAACTATAGTCTCCCCAAGAAGTGTCTAATTCTTCTTAATACACAACTTTCTGTTTATAAAAGTCAAATGAATGAAATACTTGCTCAGCTATGAACAATGATGTACAAAATCTACTCGAGGCCACTAAGGAGGTCAGGGTTCCATCGATCCTATTTTGAAATACTGTATTTGTATAAACACTGTTGTATAATAGCTTACTTCCCTCCAAAAAGCCTCCCCTTGCCCCTCTCAATGAGGTTTCCCGACTATGACAAAATGCTTTCATTTACAACCTATTTATTCCTTAAACTACTTAACCCAAAGGTCTAAATGAGCTATAAGCAATGAAAAGTCATGGACTAGGCACTAATGCAAGGTAGCTATCATGATTACAAAGGTTTTTAACACTCCATATTACTGTCCCGTTGGTTAATTCAGACATGAGCATAAAATTGGGCATCAATTTTGTATTTTTCCTGGCTAATCTTTATATGTGTATCTTTTTAGTGTAGGTTTTTTCATTATCAGCTTGATAAAATTGTATTATTTGTTCTAGTGAATATACCAGAATAATGAGAATCACATTATGTTTGAGGCAAGTTGATATAAATGAATTTGTTAACTGTGAATGAAGCATAACCTCACACAACAATATTCATCTTCTTAGTACAGGCACACTAGTTCACCATAGCTATTCATCCAGCCTGATCATGCACTCTTCAAAATTTCAACATCTGTTAAATCTCGGCTAGAAAAGCCATTCAGGAAAAGAAAGTGAGAATGTGGCTAGGAAATGGAAAAGTTTCACATGCTCAAAATGAAAGAAAAAAAAAAAATGTAATGACATTTACATATCCAAGAGAGCACATCATACCTTCTTCATGGCACTCCAACCACTTCTATCACATCATGCAATATATCTTGAACAATTAATAATAATATTTTAGTGATAACTGGTATGCATATAACTTTCTTATGATTTGATCATGATTCTCACCACTCCAGTATCTTATTGCACAATGATTGTATAAGTTTTCATAATACAAAGGATAATTTGATTATCATTGCCAAAGTTAATGATTTGTATTAAATGAATAATTATCATCTTGCCCATATCTATTGGTCATCCTTTCCTAGCTGATAATTTTCCTTGCCAGCAGCCAAAATAATCCTCATGCCAGGCCTCACTTTGGTAATTATATTGCACCAGCATAGTGACGTTATCAGCAGGCTTGGCTAGCTCGAAGGCTGCTTGCTCGGCTGTAGCATGCCGGAGGTCTACCCCGTTGTACTCGAGGATGTGGTCGCCCGGTCGGAGTCCGGCCTTGGCAGCTGGGGAGTCAGGCGGCACGGCATGGATAAAGATACCCAGTGCATTCCCCCCAACCATCTGAATACCAAGGTTGTGGGATTTGTTGAGCTCCAAGTACACCAGTCTAGGCTCCCCACTGATGTTGCCGGCACCACTTGTGTTCCCAGCACTGCTACCACCGCCAGTCGACCCATCAGTAGTGGTAGTAGTGGTGGTGGTGGTGGTACCTCCTCCCCCTCCTGTCCCACTACCACCTCCTACACTGCCTCCTCCACTGCTGTTACCATCACTTCGTCTGGAAAATTTAAATAATTCTGTATGTACTCAAGTTTGATAAGACTAACTAGTACAACCTTGTAAACTGTAATGTACACCAACAAATTTCTTGTGAAAAGTTGCAAAGGTGGACCATTTTACAACTGTCTTGGTGCGGCCATTAGACATAAACAAACATGCAATACCAGTAATTATCAAGTGTCTAACCCACATGATAATTACTGGTATTTTCCAGTTGTGGGTTGACACCTTGATCTTACTAAAGGCATGCCAACATTAGGGTTCATCAACGGGATCCCGGTACTCCATGAGACATTCAGTCCCGGGAAAAGTATCAACACACACGGGACTGTCCCGGTGCAAAGAAGCAAGACGTTTCTGATGCCCACATCCCGGGAAATTCCCGGGATTTCCCGTAATGACAAGAATTTTGCGAGATTAAATGAAAATCCCGGGATAGTTTGTGAGCCACTGGTGTTAAGTTGGTGTTGCAACAGGATTAACAAAATTTTAGTGGCATATTTCACCCACATATGTTTATATAAAAGTACACAGAGGCTTATATCTATTATATCAGAACCAAAATATTCTACCAGAAATATTATTACTGCGGCGCTTGGCAACAATTAGTGTTCTCGGAATACCGAGATGTTCCCGGGATCCCAGGATATACAAGTAGTCTCGATACAAACGGGGATCCCGGGAAATTCCCGGGATCTGAGGTTGGCCTGAGTATCACATCCTTTGTACCGGGAAACTCCCAGGAGCACTGTTTCGAATCTTGGGAAACAACGGGATCCTGTTGATGAACCCTAGCCAACATAGTATGGGCCATGGCAGAATTAAATTTCTTGTGGAGGCTACTACTGTATGTTGCTATTATTATTAACATTATTATATAGCCCATTCCACAAAAATAGATGTAAAATTTCTAACCTTGAAAACGTCTCTTGTCTCTTGAAGGTGTTCATGACGTGTGCAAGGGTATCCCTGATGTCAAGTGGACTGCGCAGAGTTGAGGTGGTGGAGGTAGGAAGGTCATCCTCATCCCCTGGTCGCTGGGGGTCAAGTGGGGCCGGTTTGGGGGAATTGCGGGGGGTTGGGGTACCAGACCAAGACCCCTCCACACTGCTCTCACCACTGCTTCCCTCCCATCCTTCAGCCTCTTGGTATTCTGAAACAGTAGAGTTAATATACTGCATGACTAAGGCAATAACTACATCCTAGTGCAAGGCAACATGGATATATATATATATATATATATATATATATATATATATATATATATATATATATGGAAGAGTATCAGAAAAGAAACAGAAGAGAAAATTAATTGGAAGAGGAAACAGGAAAGTATTTTGAAATATTATTTCAGGTTAACTATTTGCCTTCTATAAATCTTTATGCAAAATAAATGAAATTGACCTAAATGACCGACAGCAAATGCTTATCTCTCTATATTTTTCTGTATGTGTGTGTGATGTATGCACCAAGTCTACTATAGGTGCTAGCTTCCTTCTCCATAACAAAATAGAGAATGTCTTCCCAAACAGCAACATGTAATTTACCTCTCCACTCTGGAGCCTCCTAAACAGATCACTACCACCCACAGGGTGGGTTCTATTTACAGTACCGGTATATCATTGGAATTAAAATTGAAGAGTTATTTAAGAATATTATATTGACATCCATTTCCTTATAAATGTATAATATTTTTATTATTCTATGAATCTATGTGTATTTGTTATTACTGTATATAAATATTTTTTGGAGTGGTGACACGTAATAATTATAATTACTGTATGTTCCGTGGTTGGACAGGCCCCAGAACATGTCTCTAATGAATGTACAGTTGCCCAAGAAAAGACTGAAACCAAATTTGCTGGTGTGTGGCAATATCTGGCAGTTACTCCAAAGTAAACACTCATATGGATGGATGTTATTGGCTTCAGCTAAATACTTTCATCCTTACAACAATAGGTTCTGAGTGATCCACTGATAAAATATGAGTGTTTACTTTGGAGCAGCTGCCAGATATTGCCACACACCAGCAAGTTTGGTTGCAGTCTTTTCTTGGGCAACTGTACAATCAATAATCTTACTGAAGGACTGATTGATACATAATCAGCTTTCCTCACTATACTGGTTGTATTGTAAGGTACTAGCTGTGCTGTATATGTAACATCACTCTTACTAAGGAAACATACTCAATCAATTATTTATCTTTCTGATCAGCATACTATATTTATATGTATGGCTCTTCTGCTATGACAACCATCTCAAGAAAACAAATAGAAGTGTATGATGCAATACTTACTATCAGGGTTGTATTGGACCAACATGGTAACTGAAGTACCACACTGAGAAAGCACCATGGAAGCAGACTGCTTAGTAGCTGATCTCATGTTGATTCCACACACCTCCAACAGTTGGTCACCAACACACAACCCAACCTGTTTGTCAGCACAGAAGTGTCTTTTAGGAAGGAACTAGTACAGATAAAGCTCTGATATACTGTATAATCTCAAGGGTTAGAGTGCAATTAAAGCAATCTGTGAGTTGATCTTGATTGGTATAACAACTTCATTCAAAGTTTCTAGTGATTTTATCAACAAACACAACACTTTTCTCATATATGGCCCTTGAAATAGAGACTTGGCTTTATTTTGTGCTAAATCCATCAAGTGATGAACCCAGTGGAAAAATTATCCTCGAAGGCTTACATCTTTCAGCCATTTGATATTCTTCATGAAGATAGGAATGTGTGAGAAGGAAGTGGAAAAGATACTGTAGTAACCAATGGGAGAAAACCTGTGGGTGTGATGTATACACTGGTTAAAACTTAGAGCGTTAAGTACAGAGGCTGCATAAGAGGATTTCTTGAGGAAGTGTTAATGCCAACACAATCATTTAGGTTGCAAAACTGTGGTATGGCATGATTATGAGAAATCAAGAGTGAGAGTAAAGTCGAAAGAATTGACAAGGTATAAAATAATGAACCTATATAAGGTGTTCAGAAAAAGAAGTGGAATTATGATGGGAAATTGATTGATTGATGGATATTAGGCGCCGCAACATCGAGGTCCTATAGCGCCAGAAAAAAGGTGATAGAGAGGTGTGACAGCAGGCAGGAAGGAAATAAAAAGAAAAGATGGACAGTTGAAGACCTGAAAGATGGGAACCATTTAGTCTGGTCTCTCACTAGCAACCTTCCTAGCATGGGAAACCCTCTCTCCCCGAAATCGGGGCAGAGCAGGGGCTGGAGCCCCCTCTAGTATAGCTCGCCAGGTCTCAGAGACACACAAGCCCCCCACCATGTCAAGGCGGTTTCCGTTGAGGGGTTATGATGGGCAAAGAAGATGGGGAAGAGCTAGTTGAAGTTGGTACAATATGGTAAGTGATTATGTACATAGGCATGAATTTGGAATGGGTGAAGCAAAGAACTTATGCACTATAGAAAGGAGTGGAAGTTATTCACACAGCATCACTAATTGTCCTACCTGTGCTGCCAGCGAGTTGATTGTCACAGAAGATACATATACTCCGCCATTCTCTAAGCACCGTATTTGAATACCCAATGGTTCTGAAGATTTTTCAATGTATATACTTCTTAAATCACCAGGGTTCAGCCTGTTGAAAATATACAAATAGGGCCTAAATAAAAAGGTTCTATATATGATTATGTTATAGGAACTCAGTTGAGAAAGGCAGAAGGAACTAATGTATGCTGAAAAAAAAATATATATATATAATAATAATAATGTCTCAATGTCGGAGCCACTTCATGTACAGTTGGACACAGGAATTCGAGGAATAGCCCAAGTGAAAGATGGTCAATTTCTCCCAATATCAAGTTCCTTAGTGCCAAATAGGAGACACCAGGGGCAGAAGTCAGTATTGAGGATGGTAATAAAAAGCAACTACCTGATAATAGACACTGGTTACTCAAATGGGACAAGTATATTTCACCTGGGGTGTAGCACAATTCCTGTGTCCAACTGTACAGTATGTATAGTAGAGTGGTATTGAAGCTGCAGGACCAAACTTGTTTTACTACTGATAATACATAATTCACAGTTCATGGCAGTTCCATTCATCAAGCAAAAATGAAGCAAATTTGTAGTGGGAGCAGTGTAGTGCAGTGAGGAACTTGTTAGGGAGGGGGAGGGGCCCAAATGTTTTGTGGGACTGAATGGGAGTGAGTCTTGGTCTAATTAATTTTTAGCTCCGGCCTCAGCCGAGAGCTCAAGGTCTTATCGTAATTATTGTTCTTGTTCTTGTTCTTCTTCTTGGGGCGACAACTTCTAAAATGGTTCAACTGACTGACTGACTGACTCACTTACTCACTCACTCCCATCCATTTTCTTTTACCGACATTGAATCATTTTTTCAACCGAGAGGGGGTTCAACCGAGGGGTTCACCCTCAATAAAAAGGGTTCATTTTCAAAATTTCAATATAACCATATGAATACAAAAATCCAGATAAAGCATAATTAATATTTTTGAGACCTTTACATATGGATATTTTATTATTTTTTCAACTGAGAGGGGGTTCAACCAAGGGGTTCACCCTCAATAAAAAGGGTTCATTTTCAATATTTCAATATAACCATATGAATACGAAAATCCAAATAAAACATAATTAATATTTTTGAGACCTTTACATATGGATATTTTATTATTTCACTTGAATCATTAAGAGCCGGAGCTTTTGAAGGGTTTTCCTTTATGTTCTTGTTCCTCCCAGGATCTACAGCCATCCAGTCCTTGACATAAGGAAAATCGGACTTGATGAAAATAAGTAATAACAAATTTGGTTCAAAAGCCCTGGAAGTATCTTACCTGAAATGGTAAAGGAGTACTGACATTTTACAAATTAATATTCTGATAATACATATTTGTTCACATGCCCTTTCTCAATTGAGCTCCTCATATAATTTACCTCTAATTAAGATAATTTGCTCTATGATGCAGATGCCAACACTATCATTGAAATCCAAGGAAGTTAACAAACCTATGATGCCAGTAGTTTTACTCTGAATTAATTAATAAGGGAATTTGGTATTAGTTAGAATAAAAAACAAACAAACAAAGGAATTACACTCAAAGTTGGAAACATGAGAATAACCTACTTTCTCTGCCAAGTATAGTCCTGGTAATGAGGGCTGTGGACTGAGTGAGAGATCTGAGTGATATGTTGGGGTCCTCTACCGGCGGCAGCACCACCACCACCACCAGAGCCACCACCCACCATCTCCACTGAGTAGCTGGGAGGCATTGGAGATCCTCGCTCTGAGTTTCTCTCAACACTGCCCCCCTTGCCACTTCCACTGCTTTTGCTGGCCACACTGGCATTACTTGGTATCCTGCAAGTACCATAACAATATTGAAATTCATGGTCAAAAGCAGCTGTGATGAATACAGAGTGTCCCTATTCCTGAAAAAAGTATTCAATGAAGGTCTGTCATCATACTTGTAACCAGTATTAGGTTATAAGGCAAGGCAATATCCATCCCATACAGTCATCCTTTCCACTCTGTGAGGGTTACAGACCACGTTTACGAAGGTAATGAGAGGCTAACTAAGGTGTTATTAAGAGTGAGGAATTAGAGGAGAGAGGAGGTGCCAACCAAGGTTGATGTGAAGGAATGGAGTTGAGCAATATATGACATCAGACAATAAAATAATACAGTATATGGTATAGCTAGAATTAGATGATCAGTTATTTGAGATAGTTCTTATTTGAAAAAACAACAAAGAAAAACAAGTAAAATATAGACAATTTAACCTTACTTCACTAACATTTCCATTCTTATTCTGTAAGGATAGCTATACAACATTAAAGTTAAAGATGGATGATGAAACTGGAATGGGATGAATGATGTATGCTATGTATTGTAGAACCTTTTGGAGAGTGTTCAATCAACAAGACTAAAGTAAACATCAGATAAAAAAGAGCAAGCAATTGTTTTCGTATATCCATTATTACTGGTGGTTTAAATGATACAGGAGTCTAATAACAATGCTTCCATATCATCAGCAGCTTCAAAATTCTGAAATAAGCTTGAAGCTTGATAATGCTGTCAACTGTAAAGAATACTAGTATGTAATAATATTCTTACCTTATACGCTCGTCTTCCTTGCGAGGCATTGTGCCCATGGAGCGTTGGGACTCATGGTAAGGAGGAGGGCAGGAGTGGTGTGGAAGAGGTGGAGGTTCATCTGACCCCGAGCGAGATGGATGAAGATGAAGTGTTCGTGGCTTGTGGTGCCCTGTCAGCTCAAGGGACGGGGATGGAGAATGGTAGAAGACCCCACCACTCCCTCCAGTTCCAATGATTCCCAATTGTGTGGGTGACGAGGCTTGACGGTTCTCATAGTACACCCTAATATCTCTTGGGTCGCGATCCATGCCAGGAGAGGAGAGAATGCTTTCCCCACTCCTGGATGATTGAAGGAAGTGTGATGGGCCAAGGGGTAGCGTGGGAGGAGAGGAGTAGCGAGGAGACACCATATTCGCTGAACTGCAAACTGTACTGTGATACCCGTGAGTGTGAGTCAGGGAAAGGTGAGACAAAGGTGATGGTGCATAAGGGGAAAAGCCAGGAGAGGATCTGAGACCAGGGTTAGGTGGAGAATAAAGCCCTGTATGAGGGTGTGGAATGCGAGAAAGTGGGAGTGCCCTATCACCACCATGGTGGAGTGGAGAGGGTCTTGTTCCATACCCAGGTGGCAAACTTATTGACTGAGGTGGGTTAGGATCAATTGGACTCATGTTACTCTCACTGTCACTTTGAGGATATTTAATTATATTTTTCTTTACATAGTACTCTAGTTCTTCTTTTCCAACATTACCTGATCTTACAGAAAAGTCAAGTGATGTGTCAGAGGGAGTGAGAGAGCTCAAACGGTCGACTCTATCTCGTTCAGAATCTTCACTTTTTCTCTCAACAGAAGTACTTCTGGGACCACTGTTGGAGTACAACTCCTGACTAGGGTACACATTATTACTTGACTGTGGGCTGGTATAAACTTGTATTGGACTACTGTAGGAACAGGTAGTTTTCCCATTACCATCCAGCCCTTTGTAGATGGAGAACTGTTGGTTTCGAGGGCTGATTGAGGAGAGGGGCCTGGGGCTGGGTTTGAATCTGGCACTGGTGTGCTGTTTTCGATGATTGTACATATCGTAACTTTTCTCCTCTCGTATGTAATTGGATTCATTCGGTGAGGGTAGGAGTACTGACAAAGGTGGCCGTTCCTTTCTGCGTTGAGGGTAGATGATAGTCCCTGAGTTGTCATCCCACACATTCACACCACCTCCTCGGTACTTCGGCCAGGTACCCCCAGATTTATCCTTTTCACGTTTCTTGGATCTTTTAGTCGTGCTTGTCCCTCCGTTACTTCCACTTTTATGATGGTAGGAATTATTTACAGAGTCTAACTGAGCAATTGCACTTTCTGTTTCATGATCTAACACCGAAGACATATGCTTTTTCTTATCCTCTTTATCTCTGCTTTCACTTCGACCTTCTCCACACTCTTTACTATGTCTTCTCGTCCTCACAATGTTTTTGAAGAGGTCCAGTGGCCCAGTGACTGAGACTTTATCAGCAGTAACTTTGGTTACATTATATACTTTCTCACTGCTCCCGTATCTCTTGGCATTGGAATCATCATTATGGGTGCCTCCAGAGCTAGGTATGAGTTTCTTGACCAATTCTCGGCTACCAGCGCGACCACCCGGACCGACTCCACACTCCCGGGCTGGTGAGGTAGGGGAGGAGTACTGCCTGGATGAGGAGATGGATTTGTCATCCTCAGTGATGTTGTGGCCACTGGAGGAGGAACTGAGAGGAGCTGATAGAGATGAGGATCCATGGGACTTGAGGGTTGTTAGCTGTACCACTTCTCGGGCTGAATCCAATAAGCACTGGGCTTCATCACAGCTGCCAATGTTGTCCACAGGCTTTCCATTAATCTGTAAAATAATCATACTTGCATAATGATGTACAATTAACTTTCAATTGTATACTAATGTAAGAAATTATGCCTAACTGCTAAATTACTTCATATAATCATTAAGTGGAAAAATTCATAACAAGCGAGGCACATACGGACAAACTGTATTAATTTCACTCTCATATCAATGTCATAGTTACACATTTACTTAAAGAAGCTCAAATTATATGTACTGTAAATCTTAAAGCACTGTATTTTTCATGTTCTGAAACAGAGGCTGCACAATAACAGCATAACTGTAAACATATAACTTACATTAAGAACCCGATCACCCACTGCCAAGTTGCCTTCTCGAGCTGCTGGGCTGCCAGGAAGAATGTTAGCAATGTAAACCCCTGTGTGGAGTGTGAGGCCATGGTGTGTTGGATGAGGGCAATGGAGATGAGCTGTGTGAAGACTACGACCACCACTACGTCTCCGTCTGACAGTCATTCTTACCCACCCATTACCGTTCACAGCTGCCGTGTACACATTGCTTCTGTCCAGTCCCTGGCAGTCTACTCCATTCACTTTGAGTATTTGGTCATGTACCCTGGTGAAAATATGGTAAACACATATAGTTATGTATACCAAAAACTTTAAAAAAAAACCTGAGTACAAAATATTTTCAATAGGAAAACTGGTTTCTGCTGTCTCAGGGCATTGCTGAAAACTGTCATCTCTAGTGAAGTACTGTGTTATAAGGCTTGTAGCACCTGACAATATTTTGGTGTGAGTGCACACTTAAGAGTAAAATCATTTGCTTTTCTTTATCAATTGTGGCAGGCCTAATATAGTGGTCATACTTGTATTATAGGTCTCATTTCTCCAATATACAAATTAAAAATATATTAGATACCATGTTTGATAATAAATGTATAATACAATTGATAAAAAATTATATACAGTAGGCGATGAAGGGGACTGATAGACTTGTATCTTTACCTCTCGTGTGGCTTGTGATATCTTGGGAGGTTTGGTATCCCTGTTCAATTGTTAGAAAGATCTTTCCAACTATCCAGTGAGGCATGCGGTTTCATGTGGTTACACTGAGAGTGCAAGGGAATTAAACTGAAGGGTTTGGTGTGAAAGGCAGACTACTAATCAGATGGGTGAACAAGGTGGAACTGTATGTGAGGGAGAAAAATGTGAGTGGAAGGGGAGAGCTTGACTGAGTGAGGAGGGAATGCTGAAACATGGAGACTTATCTAATGTAGCCACCACCTTTAAGGGAGTTCCTCAATGGAGAGAGAGTCATCAGAGCTGTGCATACACAGATAGATTGCATCCACATCAGTATATGGCTACCAGCCTCAAGCTTAAAACATTTTTTATTTTTGTTTTGTCCATGGCTTCATTCATACTGTGTTCCATGAAGTATGCACATAGTATTTTTAGCTAGTGTACACATAAACAGAGTTATAGTAATACCTGAGATTGCCTTCAAAAGGTCCGTCTTTGGCAATGCTAGTTACGTACACAGCACCATCACTGCCCCCGTAGTGTGGATCATCGCGTCCTCCGGCAGCCACAAATCCAATATCAGACTCTGACACAATACCCTGCAAAGTGATGAGATACAAATCAACCTTATCCATGATACACAAATATATGATCCAGTCCACATGACTATGATTTTGCAAATATTCCCTGCTAATGTTATGAGATTGAAGTCAATTTATCCACACCAGGTACAGCTGGTTCCACTGCCTCAAGGGCCACAGCAGTGTTGTCAGCGCTCCCGTTCCCAGGCGTGAACCACAAACTTCAGTCAGACACACATCTGAGACTCTCACTAGTGAGAGAGATGGTACTGGGGGTTGGCAGGCTTGTATGCTGAACGAAACGAATGGCAATAAAATAATAATCTGTATGTGAGCCATTTTGTTTTTATGTGGGTGCAACAATAGGCACCAAATGATTCCTGATGTATTAATTTGCTATATTTCATGGTACAGAACATTACATTGTAATGCTCGATAAATCAGGTTTTGATTAACTATAAAGATGATAAATGGAGGAGACCATACAATGGAAACATATTCCATGCACTTGTGGCTAGTTTATGGATGTTCTGATAATATTGACATATTATTTAGGAGAGCCCTTTTCCTTGCGCCAGGGTCAAACTCAGCACTCTGATATTTGCGAGCAACAATCAACCTTACTGACTTTGCTGACACTTGAGGAACAATTATATAAGAACTGAGGATATTTGATAATCCAAGCATCGGCACCATGAACCATCCATCATTAAAGAGGTAGAGGTTGTTGCTCGCAAATATCAGAGTGCTGAGTTTGACCCTGGCGCAAGGAAAAGGGCTCTCCTAAATAATATGTCAATATTATCAGAACATCCATAAACTAGCCACAAGTGCATGGAATATGTTGAAATTGTATGATCTCCTCCATTTATTTGTTGCACCCACATAAAAACAAAATGGCTCACATACAGATTATTATTTTATGCCATTCGTTTCATTCAGCATACAAGCCTGCCAACTCCAAGTACCATCTCTCTCACTAGTGAGTGTCTCAGATGTGTGTCTGACCGAAGTTTGTGGTTCACGCCTGGGAAAGGGAGCGCTGACAACACTGCTGTGGCCCTCGAGGCAGTGGAACCACCTGTACATACCTGGCAGTCAATATCAAGCACTTACTTCTTACTGACAACAAAAATAAAATTAAATGTCATTACTCTGCAAAGGAAATACCAGATATATAAAAGTCAATTTTGTTTCTACAAAATTTGTCACAAAGCAGATCTCCTCAGGATTAATGTTGTTGAAGCTTCTCAAGCTACCTGGGTTAATAGCCTGAGTTCTTGAGGAAAGTCAGGGTTTGGAACTGTTTTCCTATAGGGCACTCATGGAATATACTTTATGTTGTGTTTTTGGCATGTGTGGTTGTGTGCAAGCCAGTCTTCCATAATGTGTTTAATAGTGTGGGGTGCTCTGTTGCAATCTGGACAGGCATCTGTGATGGTATCATCCAGCTTCTTTTGATAGGTCAGAAGGTCTGGGTAATATGAATACTAAAGCTTAATTAGGTGGACTCGGAAAGATGAATATCAAATGTAAGTATTTGTATTTGGTGTATGATGTCTTGTGTGAGGGGTATCGGGGAAGAAGGTTTAAGCGTGTCACACTGTCTGAAGAGGCCCTGAATATCTGGTGTTAAATTGTTGTTGTGTATTTTTTGTTGCCTCTAGAGATGTTTCTTTTGTTTGCATTTTATAGGATAGTAGTGATATTTGTGATGACTGAATTGTTTCATGTTTTGAAGAATTGTCATGTTTTATTTGTGAAAGCTTTCCAATTGGCTCTTTTGGTATTCCCATCATCACAAACTAGAGAGTTGAAAGTGACCGTTAATCAAATAAAATTCTTCGATATCCATATTGAGATAAAGGCAGTAAAAGTTGCTAGAAGCAATAAAAGCACACACATAGTTAAGACATCATTCATAAAATATTATAAATAAGTCTTTAGCTACACTTTTGGGTTGAACCTCTATCTAAACTTTATAATTTTGTGAAGAGTGGCAGTTTTCTCTTGATTAATAAACCAGGAATTGGTGTAGGTGTGTCTCTGGCCAACGTAGATGACTTGTTTTTGTGGTGGTAATGATTGGTAGGTGGTTAGATCCAAAGGACAAGTATGTGCCATGGTTTTAATGAATCAGGCCCTTAAAATCAGGCATTTGAAGAATTTCTACTCCTCATTCCTGCATATTATTCATAAAACTAAAAAAATCATAAACTGTGTATAATGAGTCTGTTTATTATTATTGTTTATTAGATACAGCAGTAAAAGGAACAAAAACTTACAACAGGTATGTGAAGAGTTTCTATTTCCCACTCCTGCATGTCGGTATCAATGGCGGAGTCCCGAGAATGGTTGTGGGGTGGCAAGTGACGCACCACTGAGGCCTTCTCCTGCTCTGCTTCAAGTCTTTCCCTGTATGCACAACAGCAGCATCAGAATGCTTGCATTCTCTCCCAGCTTGGGTTGCATGCAATAAATGTCATAACCCAAATAATTTCTAAGAATGATAAGATGATGCCATAGACACCACTTCAACATTACAAACATTAACCAAATCCCAAAATGACCCTATACAAAAATAATGCACAAAAAATGCTTACTTGAGTTCCTTCAGCTCCTTTGAAGTTTCATTACGCTGCTTCTTCATGTCATCTGAGTCTCTAAGAGCCTCAGCTAGCTCAGAGACTGCCCGGTCCCGCTCTCGTCGCAGCTCATCGCAGTGTGCCCGGATGGACTCCCGCTCTTGTACAATCTTGTCACGCTCGCTGAATGCCCAGTCCCGCCGCCGCTTGGAAACCTCAGCCTCTTGCTGCGCCTCTGCACATTACACAACATAAGAAAATGTAATGGTGACTGAATGAGAGTACCATCCAAAATTTTGAAAGATTGGTAAACAACTGAATAAATGAAGGACAGAATGAAAAGGAGTGTCAAACAAATAGAGAATGGAAGACAAAATTGTAAAGGTATTGTCAGACAGAAATAGGAAGCAGTAGCCAGACTGCAATACTGTAATGTATATGTTAAACATTTAAAAAAATTCAGAATTCGAAACTAAATTCTATCGCAAATTGTGTTGTGTTTATATATTTCACTGTGACTCCTACCTAACAACTCATTGCAGTGCAAGTGGCAAATAGAACAACAGTAAATATTTGACATAATTACAAATTCCTTAAAATTACTGTATACACACATTAATATAAAGTTGCAGTAACACAGAAAGATACATTAACATATACTTGGGAACAACAGAGCATGCATTACCTCATATCAATTTACAGTATAAAATATCTTTTATTAAATTCTTTAAAAGGAAATAATACCTGCAAAAGTCACTTAAGCCAAATACTTTTACTTGCAATAAAAAAATTAACTCCTCTATGAAATTGTTCAAAATTTAACATAATCATAATACATTGTACTATACTGTACACAATAACACAGCAACTCACACATACTGTACTTTAATCTCAACATGCACACACCTTACCCAACACAAGACAGCATTTCATAACTTATACATACAAAAGTTCTCTGGGAGAAACTGGTTTTCTGCATGCTGCCAAGTTCGCAATGAAATAAAGTTGAACATCAAATGCTTGTGACCCATTTAGTGATACAGGTATTGTTAAATAAATGAACATACAGTTTAAGACCAATGTTCTGGCCTGCCATATGGTTGTCACTTTACTTTCTCTTTCTTCCAATACCAGAGCTTTTACACTTAATCATTCACAAAGTATTTATCTGTTTATCTATAGCTCTGACACCTTGATCCCTCCGGGAACTCCCCTCAAGGGGGTGGCCACGGCAGAAGTGGCTCCAGATTCCCTGTTTCAACATTCCCTCCTTATTTGGTCAAATTCTACTCTTCCCCTCACATTTTTCTCCCTTATATACTCTTCCACTCTGTTCTGCTACCTAACCGGAGGTCTGCCTTTCACACCAGGTGCCACAATTTCACTTCCATACACCTTTTTTACGAACTCTTCACCTTGCATTTTCTCCACGTTTCCAAACCACCTCAAAACATTCCGTTTTACTCTGTCAAACCACTAAACACTCAATACCAATTGCCTTCTCATGCATACACACTTCCATTACTTTCTCGATCCCACCTGGTAAGTCCACATACTTTTTTCAGGTAACTCATTTCCACTGCACCTATTCTAGACTGATGAGTCCTACTCCATGTCCATGACTCTGATACATATGTCAGTGTTGGCAGGATTATACAATTTCTAAGTCCCCTTTTCACTTTCATACTCACACTTCTACCCTTTATAATACTCCCCAGTGATCCTATGATTAGTCTAACCCTCACTGCTCTCTCGCTAATTTCTCCTTCCATACTTCCATGATTAAACAGAGCTGTTCCTAAGTACTTATACCCCTTCACTTCATCATCTCACCCCCTAGAGTTATCTCACATTTAGTCCTAGTTGGTACTCCCATTCTGTAGGGTGTGCTAAAGTCAAAGTTTAAACATTTATAAAAAGAGAAACATAATTTTAATGGCGCATGGTGGTCTAGCACTTGATTGGAGTCTTGCACAAAGCTATCTTGCATGGATTTGATAAGCCCAGGCCACAGCAGCCTAGTCTCAGATCCATACACCAGTGAATGGAGTAACATGGGACATAGATGCTGTCGTTTTGTTTGTAACATGATTTTACATTGGAAATAAGAATATTCATGCACAAAGCATTACTGTATTACTATTATTCATGTAACCATGTGTTACATAATATCATGAAAGACATGAGCTAAAATGATGAAATTCAAACACAGTACACCAGTAAAGCACAAAAAGTCATCACTATGTATATTCATAATAAAGTATTTTCACTCGGCTTAAATGAGTAGGCAACATAGCATGCTTTAAAATTAAAACAAAAACGAAAATAAAATTTGAATATAAGCATTGGAACATGTACAGTACTTATATAGAAAATGTATTATCTTCTCATGCATACGAGACATACTGTACAGTATACAGTACGGGTAATGATCAGACGAAGATGATCAAATGTACAGTAAAAGGCAGCCCATATTCAAGAAAAGCATCACAATATATCCAGAACTCTGAAACCTGCTGCTACACTAGTACTGTACTATCTCTGACACTATGGCATATGATCCTGATTATATCATACAGTCACAATAATAAATATTCATCCATCCTCTTGTGCCCCTGGATGTGTAAAACCTGATGTATGGCAAGTCACACTGAGGGAGAGGAGAGTTGGGGGAAGGTAGTTGTGACAAGCCCCGTATATAATACAACCTGAATATAAGAGACAAAGCAGGATGGATTAATTTCTATAATTGCAGCAGTACATGGATCAGAATTAAATAAATATACAAAGCTTCATATAAAAGAAAATTGAATAAGAAAAATGCATTTCTGCTTTAATTGGCATATTTCACAGCAAAATGCCAGGCAAGAGCTACCTTTTGATACACTATCACCAGTCATGGCTCAGTGGTAAGACCTTCAGCACACAGGGTCATAAACCAAGGGTGTGTACCAGTCAGTATCCTCACCACAATGGCAGATTTGAACTAATTTGTTGTTCCAGCTCATGACAGTAGAAAATTTATTATTGGTGGGGAGTTAACTCCTATATAAATTTATATCATACGAGTCTTTTGACCATCTGGTACACCAGTAGACAACTCAACTATGTACTCTCAAGCTATAAAAGCTTTGGGCAAATCATTATGGTGCTGTTTATGAATATGGGCCACAAGACCATAATGAGAATTTTAATGGGTTAACCAATGGCAGTGACCTATAAGATGGTTCCAATCACTTATATGGAGACATTGTATTGGTTATTGTCATTGGCTATCTCAGGACTATTCTTCCGTATGGCCTACACAAGCATAGAGAAAGTAGATATGGGACAGCAAGAAGACAGAGTGAGTTTACCTGTTACTCTTCTCCAGCACGGTGGTGGCCAAGGGGGGAGGGATCAGAGAGGAGGAGGAAAACAATACTAGGACAATAAAGGCACGAGATGGAGACAATGAAGATACAAAAGAACCATCGTTATCATGGGAAGTAGAGAAAAATAATGTAGTAGAAATTATAAAGAAATCAAAAAGAGTCTTTAGGAGCTGACTGGTTGGTGTGGGGTATGATCCTACGTATGTCTTGAAAAGAAAAAATGATACAATATATAAGTTTTGCTGCAAGTGCACAAAAAGAGGTTAGTGTGAGGTAATTGTGACAACAATGTTAAATAAATGAGATTCTCTGAAACATAAATGACAACTGGCAAAAAAAATTCATGGCGAAATGATCAGTCCAATTGCTCTATATAGTGTACAATACATAGAACCAATGAACATTAATAATTCATCATCACCACCAAGCCTATGGCTATTCTTACATATGGCCTTAAGTGCCAAGATATTTGGAAACAGTATTATCATGGTCAATCATACAGGGGTAAAAATTATGTTGGCAAATTGTAGGGCAATGAATCCCTCTCACAGCTATAAAGTAGATCTTCTAAGCCTAATTGAGATACAGTAATTTGTTTCACAGCAAATTTTCAACTTGTTGACAACTATGACTTACAAGTGTTACACAACAATCTAATAGCTCTAGTAATAAAGATGTTACTCATAGTTAAACTGTATTACCATTATGAATTTAGGTTCTAGCACAATTGTACACATCCTGTTTCCTCTGTAACACACACAATCTGAACAGTTATTATGTGCTTCTAAATCAACATATAACCTGAATACATTTTAACCCTTAAACAACAGGACCATACTCCGAATCATATATCATAGTGATCACAGAGGATTTTTAAATGATAAATGTATTGCTGTGTTAGCCATAAAAATACTTAAATCTGTCAGCCACTGCATAATCGTGTGATAGAGCAGGTACGAAACACAAACCACTGTGTCAAAAGACTTGAGGTACAGTATTGCTGGTATTTCTATTCCTACACCAGATCTTGGTTCTTGGTTATGCATAGTTTTTGCTTTCTACTTATGGGATTTAAGGACAGATCCAGCTACATATCACACTCAAATTGAAAGAAATCATCACAAATACATCATAACATTTAACACTACTTCCCACATAACCCCCACTAGGTAGTCTATACAGTATAAAATATAAGACAGGAAGTGAAAAAAAATTTTCACAAGGGCCAGCAGCAGCCCCCAAATCAAAGCTTAAGTAAGTAAGACTAATTTCTTCCTGCTGAATTTTTTTTTTTCATCTACAAAATTAGAAACTTTACTACTAATCTCAATGTCAAGGTTGGTTAGTTATGAAAATTTAATTAGCAATGGGCCTAGTAGTAATCCCTAATGAATCCTAGTAGAGGAAAATTCCCATAGTAAACAACGTGTCAGAGCTCTACAGACAACAAGTACATGTACATAGCCAGATAGATGAACAGCTAGCTTTCAAATAAGTTAATAAAATTCCTTAACATATGGAAAGAAAGTCTTGATGCAATGTCTGAGAGACAGAGAGAGAGAAATTTCATGAAGTGGGTGCTGGGAGGTCAGGCAATGAACTTTACTACTACTGTATATTTATTTATTTGCCATGGTTAAGTAGGCTAGAATAGTGTAAGATACGCATCTACGGTACAATACAGTACCTTGTAATTCCCTTTATATGTTGTTTACATGACTTCCTGAAACAAAAATTAGTTGATCAATAAAAAAATAACCTTATAAGAGAAATGCCAGAAAAAAAATATAATATATAAATACCTTGTAATTCACTCTGTAGTTTTTCTATGGTCTTGCGCAAGCGGTCTATCTCTTGATTGGCCTGGTCAAGATTGTCTAGTCGTTCCTTCTGAGCCTTGGTGTACATGTCATGGCAGCTCGACCCCAGTATTGGCCCCTCCTGGTGTTTTGCATCTCTGTTGCAGGAATGTAAGAGTTCAGTCATGTCACCTCAATACCTGTCTACAGTACACAGATACACAGACATGAAAGACATGCCTAGTTTTTCTATGTGATACCTGCAGCTAGGGGAGCTGAAAATTTCATGACTAGTGAGTGGGGCCCATTTCATAGGGTATTCTAAAAGAAGCTAAGCTCCTTGCCTCTATTGATCTTGCTGTCAGTACAGTATATCCAATACACTCAACTCACTGGTGATACTGAAGGACAACCAGTCAACTATGAGGGATTCACACTATAAGTAGGCTTAGTGAGCTTTACGTATGATTTGTATGATCCTGAAATTAGTCTAACAATAATGAATAACCTCTACAATGCAAGACTCACCTCTCCTTATTATAGTTGTCATAATCTTTGTAAGAGCGCTCCCATTCCTTGTTGGTGTCCTCATTGGCCCCAAAACGTTCACGGAGGTCATTGCATTCCTTGATGGCCTTGTCTCGGTCATGTAGGGAGGCACCAATCTCTCTCTTCAGCATCTCAATTTGGAGTAAGAGGGATTCCCGCTGCGAAAAAAGAGGCATCCAATACAATAAATAATTCAATCACAGATGACAGCAGAGTGGCTTTTCTACAACCGATGCTGGAAATATCTGATGGTGCATGTTCTCTTTGAAGCATTACAAACTAAAGTGATAGTTTGTATGAAAGAAAAAACCTTAGCATTATATTTTCTCAATGTACTAAATATCTTTACAAACAAGCCCCGGATAATTTTGCTATAGGCAGGAGAAATATACTGAATTGGCAGAGGTAATCCATATTCTCTCTAGAGAGCTGTCTGGTAGAAAAATTTGCACTCACTCATACAACATCCAAATATTATTGCTGTACAGTATTATTTGCAATAAACACCATGAAATGTGAATCATATATACTTACAAATCCAAATTTCTTCCTCCAATATATGTTAAAAAAATTGCAAAGTAAACTAATTTCTTTGACCCCAATGGGCATCACATAAGCACGTTTAAACATACACTAATAGACAAGTCATAAAATCTACTCGTTTGAACTGCTTAGAATATTTTACATTGTATCCCCTGTTATTCCTACACAGGACAAACAAACAAACTTCCTATATTATAAATACAAATTAAACCAGACATGGCATGCTTTGTCCCCTCATGATAGCATACAGTACTCTCAACTCACCAAACTAATCTCAATCACCTTTTTTATGTTCAACTACTGAGTGTAAGAATTACCAGTACTGTAGTACTTTGTCATTTATGGTTACAGGTGACCCCTGATTTACAAACGTTCCCACAACGAAATCTCGCTACAATGAAGTTTATACTTTACTACCATTTGTTTGCATTAGAACACCAAAATCGCTTCAACAAAATTTTTACCTAGGTAATTTTTACCGAGTTTGAAAGCCCTGCCGCATCAAACAAGGCTATTGAGTACACCAGCTCTTCTATTGGACAAAATGCGCACCACTCACTCCCACAGCCCTCCCACTCTACAGTTCAAAGCATTGTCTCCCTCGTGCAACACTAACAGCAGTGTACTACTTTTGTTCATTATACTACTCAAACGCCATGTCACTATGGGCAGATATCCAGATGAATTTGCCCGAGGAGGAAAAATCAAAGAATCCCTTAGGTGCAAATGAGGGGTGGTTCGATCATTTCCGTAAATGAGCCGGTCTGCATAACCTACAGGGGAGTGTGCCAGTGCCGATCATCCAGCTGCCGATACCAGACGTCGAGGAATTAAATAACTAGTTAGATTCTGACTGAATTTATGGTAATTAAGTTTGTGTTTGGTACAGTATAATAGTTTTGTGTAATATAAAACTGTTTAAATAGTATACAATTTGTACTTTTCACTCTCCATTCATAAATTAGTGTTACATCAAGATTATCATGTTAGTAAACATATTTCCATACAAATTTACTCGTCTTTTAGCTCTTTAACTTATGTACAGTATCTTATTGGCCAATTGCATGTTACAGTCGGAACACTGGAACTTAACCTGCTATAATTGGTTCTCTTAACGAAAATTTGCATGATGTTTTTTTCTAAACATAACCTGTTCGTTAAGCGGGAGTCACCTGTATACACAACTAGTCAATTCTGGAACACTCTATGTGTTCCCCCCCTTTTAATTACTGTATACTTCTTTAAATGCAAAGTGTCTGGGCATCTTGTTCTTAGTTCTCACCCTATACAGTACAATATAGAAAAAATGATAAAAAAGAACGGAAGTTATGGAAGTGTTGTCTGTCATCTGATTATTAGGACAGGATATCAGAAAGATAATCACAGAGGACTCACCTCTTTAGTTGAATCATTGGTAGTCTGTTCAATGTTCTTGATTTTCTTGCTAGCCTGGGATAGTTCTTCCTGCAGCTTGTCCATTTCTTTATGCACTGTGTCCCGTTCACTCATCACCAATGTGTATTCTTGCATTGCTGCATTTCTTTCCTCCTGATGAAATAAATAAAAATTTAGATGTATTGCATGTAAAATTCACAGATTGCAGATGAAAGACATCTGAGGAAAAGCTCTACTGATTGTCCATCTATAGTATTTAATACCATGTACACGAATCCCAAATGGTATGGTCAACACCAATCTGCCACCAAAATGACTGCTGCTCTGCCAATACTCATTTTCTTGGTAACACTTGAGTTACTTTATTTCCTGTAATGGTTTGAAGGAATCAGTAGCCCTCAAATTTATCAACAAGATAATTTCCCTTGAAGGGAAGACTCCGTGAGGAAATAAAGTATCAAACTTTAATCTATATGAATAGATGAATGAATGTGCCCTGATACACCTTTCATGGGAAGATCTTATCCATTAACCTACCTGTAATCTCTTCAAATCCTTGTTGAGGTGTTGTTTTTGCATCATGTGGGTGTTCATTTCTTTCATCATTTCATCATACTTCTCACGTATCTGTAACAATGACAGGGATTTATTATGTGCTTATTCCTTTTATGTAGTTGAAATTTTGCTTTAAGTTCTTATAAAATGGCATAAAAGTGACAGGGTACTTGTATGAATGTTTCATTTAAACTGTATACAGTATTATAACAACACTCTAACCCCAAGTACAGTATTCAATAAATCTATCTTAAATACTGATTAATTCTAACCTTAAGGAGTTCTTCTTGAAGTTTGTTCTTTTCTCTGAGTGCTGAGTCCCATTCAGTGATAGCTTTTGTACACTGTTGTTTGAGGCAATTCTTTTCTCTCACTGCCTCATTACACTCTCTCATCATCTCATCATACTGCTTCTTTAACCGAGAAACTTCTTCCTGTTGAAAGACAAAAGCATTAGGGTCTGTTTTATCTATAGCTTTGTACAGTATAAGACACTGGGATACTCTAATGCAAAAATTAGTCACTAATGCAAATTATGGTTAAAAAACAACAAAGCACATTAAATTTGCTGACTCTTAGGTACTGTACACACCTGAGTAAGGTCCAGTTTGGAAATGTTGTTGGAGTGTGAGGCGACTAAATCTGAGTACCTCTTGCGGATGGAGTCATATTCTTCTTTGATGGCCTCGTACTTGCGCATGGTGGTCATGTATAGCTGGTTGATGGCCTCTCCTGACCCCTCTTGGGTGATGGCTTCCTGTATGGGGGGATACCGAGCCACCAAACATAAAGTTAGACGGGTGAGTTCATAGTTAGTATCAAATGATGATGATAATATATGATAATAAAGCATATATTCTGCTAACCTGAACTACCAGTCATCTCTTCCTGACAGACTATTAGTATAAATATTGAAATGATGATTAAACAATAATTGCAATAATGCAATGATAAATTACAGCTTTTCATGGTGTGTAGATACACTAAACTTCACTCACTTGAAATTATCTGTTCTACCTTAATCATTGTCAGACAAACTAGTTTACCCCATCTGGCTCTGTGGTTTCAAAATACTAAGAACCAGAACATAATTAGCCTTATGCCAGGAAAATCATGAGCTTGGAGATATCGAATGGTATTACAACACAGATTTTACATGGACCCATCTTAATGGTTCTTGTCAACACCTCGCCCATGACTATTTTTTCACATAGCTGAATGAACTGATAATCTGCTTGCTTGACCATTAATTTTCAATGTGCACTCAAAAGCACATAGGTCTGACTTCTTACTTCATAAATCTTCGTGATTTCATTTATAATAGTGCACTTATTAGAATGCAGGTTTGACTAAGTTCTTAATTCATTTTTCAATACACAATATCAGAAACCTTTACAGCTGCTAACTGGGGAGCTACTTATCCAATAGTTGTCAGATTGAATCTGATGAAAAAAAACATAACTGAACTAAAACAATGCTGTCCACAGTACTATCTAAACTTTTTCTGAGGTATTGAAGAAAGGAATCCATGCATCAACTGCGATAATACAGTAGTGAATAATTCCAGTTAAAATACCTAATTACATTCTAATCTAATGAAACCTTTAACAACTCTAGCATATCAAAAAATCCCTTTCAATCACAAGGCCATGTGTAAGGAAAGTCAAGTACAGTACTTGACTTATTGGTAAGGAGGAGACCCCTTGTATTGGGCACTGTTGGTGCCTAACCTATGACTTTTCTTACATATAGCTCATAGTGTCTTAATATAATATGTAGTTATATCCAGACAACTAAATAATATTACAATTTACTGTGAACTGCAAGAACAAAACATGTACTTTCAGGGAAATATTACTAAACTTGAAATACAAGATTTAGGGACATATGCAAGGGAAGTCATGGGCTAGTCAATTAATAACTTGACTGTTTTCTGGGTCCCAGCCATTCCCTAGCCCAGAACTTTTCCTACACACAGCCCATCATACTACCATATGGCTTCAGACAACACATATAATAGCAGTTTCTTCTGTAGCTGACAATAAATGTCCAAACCTGATATCAAGAGATTACATCTGTCTAGCTAATGCGCACGACTCCTAACCCATTAATTAGACTTATCCTTTATGGTATCAGTTGTGTACACTTATGATCTGCTAGAAAAAATGTTACTACAAATGAGTGATGATTAATGGTAACAGACAGCAATCCTTGTATAGAGCACTCGGACCCAATTAAAAAAAACAGATTTTTGTCAAGAAATTTAGATATTAATGAAATCAAAGAGAACAGTGGAAGTAGCATTAAAAAAATATAAAAAATAACTCATGTGAAGCAGGCCTTAAAAATGGATTCAATGTTATTGGTGAATTTGAAACTTATGTATGCGATCCTCCAAACTGTGAAAAGAAACAGAGAACCTCAATATATTCAATTTTGGTTTACTCCACAGAGCAGTTTGGAGAAATAGGTTGCCTCAACTTCACCACCAATACCATCACAGATCCCTCAATATCATCTTGCTAAAATTTCTGGACTCCATCGAAACCAATGCAATTATTTCAGATATACATTGAACATTAATAACTCAAATATGAATTAAAATCCCTGAACACAAATATCACAGACATGTATGGCCAGAAATATGAAATATGAAATATTTCCAAGGACAGCCAGAAAGAAAATAATTGTTATGTAATGCAGAAAGCAGATGTAGATTGTATATAACATCACCTTAAGAGAAACCTTAATTGACATTTTCCAAATGTTTATGACTGAATAAACAGACAGAAAATGTTGTCCATGTAGGTTCCGTATCATAAGATGCTCATCCTATACAAAATACTGCTATAATTATGAATACATTTTCTGAGCAGCATTCACTGAAAACTGATGGGTCACTCATGGCTGGGAACAAATTTTTGAGCTTCCAGACTTTAGATAAGAGTATCTAGATACATGAGTATTGCACTGCACAGTCAAAGGCATATTCCTGTCAAGCATGCATAAGTCTACACCAGTGGACACAAGTCTTTTCCAAGCCATTGTAACCACACTATACCTAAACGAGACGACAAAAAAAAAAAGGAAATACTGTTCTGCATCATTGAAAAAAGATTCACATCCCCTATCCAAAATCCTCAGAGTTAAAGAACTTTTGTCCACATGCGTACATGATATGAGCCCAGATGGTTTTCACACTGGACTTTATGCAACAAAAGTTATAGGACAAATGATGATAGCTCCCCTTTGTATCTCTGGCACTGGCATACCATTGTCATTGCTGTATTGTATATGGTGATCTCATGAATTGATAGGACAAAAAATAATACAAAACAGAAAAGTTTTTGTATTTTACAGGGTATTGAATTACTGACAGAGAGTATGAGGTTCACTCATCACCTGGCTCATATCATTATAAATGTAGGACTGAAGTGAATGTATGCTTTCAGCTGTGCAGTTACCAGTCACAGTAAGAGTGACCTAAATGGAAAATATTTTAGGTCTTCAGTAAATAAGAGTTGTACAGTATGTATACTGATTGTGTAAATAATATCATTCTACTGTACTGTATATCCTATAGCTGGCACTTTCTCCTCCTCTCCTTAACCTCTCTCCCACCTCAAATAACCCTCTCACTCTCTCTCTCTTTTGTCTTGGGACAACTGACAGACATATACAACCTAAAATTTTATACTTTTAAAATGGTTTCAAGTGTGGTATTTATTAAACATTTATGGAACAATAATTTAAGTTTGGCTCCAAGGATTTTTTATACATTTAAGTAAACATTTAAAAACACTGATATTAAAGGCACAAATATATATAAGGGCACTTTTTTCTGCTGCGCACTACCACTCAACTTGATACACACCCAGGAGAGCAGACTGTACAAAAATCATTCTGGTTTAAGGGACCTCAAAAGATGGTGTCAACAAATTGGAGACAGCTGACTTATCCAAACTATGCAATAAAACAGACTCTCTGAATTTGTGAGTGCTCTTTTATGGAACAGTTTGTGAGAACCAATTGTTTCCAAAATATCAACATCAACAAAAGTCCATTAAAGTAGAATTTGTTGTAACAAAAAAAAAGACATGCCTGGGAAAAAGCAGTTGCTAGACTTCAGAATTTTCCTGATATTATAACCAGAATCAGAATAATAAGAGATAAAACATTTCCAAACCTATTTATCATTAAAAAAAAACATAAACAAAGCCTTTCTAAAATCATGCCTTGATGCCACAGCTACTACACAAGCTCAGGAAAGATGTATCAAAATGGGTATCATCAACAATTAGTTGAACAACAGAAACCAATCACTTTGCCATACTGGTGTTTACCATACCTTGTGCTGATAGTGTAAGGTTGTGACATTTTCAAGGTTTTTCTGTAAAATATATAAGTTGACTAGGGACACTGAAACTTCTGCAATACAAACATCACTACACCACCTACACTAATGAAAGTTGTGAATTGTGCAGCATTGGCACCAAATGGCAGAAATGATCAATTTCTGTTTCTTCAGGGTCACTAGTCACTAAAATGAATATTTTCCTTCTACTTTCAATCCCAGATAAGCTCCTCATAGAATATCAGTATTGTAGTCCTTTCAGCACCATTTGACCTATTATAATATTCTGCATTCCCACTCTAACAAAAGTAAAACTAACAGCCCAGCTGCTGAGACAAGGATATATGAAGTAATATTTTGACTAATACAATAGTCGTATTTCTAATGTTTTATGAAGCGTGGTGGCCATATGATCATCCACTTGAACTCTGCAGGTGGAGAAGGAACTAATTTGGCTCCTGCCATTGACAGGCTTTGAAACTCCTCATATCAGTTGCACTCTAACCAATCAGCCATCAAATATACTCTTACATGAGGTAAAGTTGGCTACACTCCTGCATTCCTCCCCTATTGTTGCCAATGTTGGGCCAGTCAGAAATTTGAATCCCGATCCAGAAATAAAAATTTTTGAAACATTAATATCCTTTGAGTGAAAGATATGAATGTTTCTAATATTTTAACTTGTGAATCGGGATTGGAATTTCTGACTGGCCCAACATTGGCAACGACAGGGAAGAAACACGGGAGTGGAGCCAACTGTACCTAGTGCAACGGTCAATTTAGCCAATATTACAGTACAATAAATCAAATATCTCTTACTGTAATGAAATTCCTTTGAAGCATGAGTTTTATCCATGATATTGTATTTACTCAGGCCTTATACAATACTATTTTAATTCCATTAATACAATACTGTATATTCAATATTGTGATAAAATTATTCAGTCTTAATATTTCACATTATAATTTCCTGTTATTGGTAGTAAAGATAGACAGCCCTGTTCAAATTTCTCTCTTTGATCTTTGTTCGGGGTTACATTTCCTTTCGACTCCTACAACTACGATATCAGGTCACCCTCAACTACATAACACACACATCCATGGTTACTTATACCAGATATGGATCTACCCAAGAATGTTTCCTTCTCATGAAATACTGCTCATACAATACATACAGTACTGCTACATAAACTCCCTCTAGCAGGTTTTTGGGGAGGGAAGAAGTGAATATCTCTTTTTGGAATGAATAAAACCTTGCCAAATGAAGTGGAAAAGTTGTTGTTCTGCTTTGTCCAGTCCATAATGGGAGTTTCCATGAGGGAACAAGATGTCAATCGATATGAATGAATGAAATTTCCTGTTATATCCTATTGATAATTTCACAGATTACTCGCATTATGCATCACCACCTATAATATTTTGTTGATGTGTACCAAAATATTGTTATCATATAATTTATCAATGTGTAAAGCTCACCTTCCTGCCATCTACTTCGTATATGACACATAATGCATTGCTTCTACACAAGATAGATGGTTTCATCTGTGCATGCTTAACATTCATTAACCCCTTTACCAACAGCGCAGTTTCTAAATATGCACGCCCCATAACATGCTAGTTTCAGGCTGGCAACAAAGCATGTGATAGCCAAGGGACTACCCAAAGTTTAGCCAGCCACTTCCAATTAGTGTTACAAGAGCAGTGACCATGTGAGGATGTATTTTCATCATTCCTCTCTTCCTGTAATTACAGTACCATATATGTACAGTATAATCTCAAATTTCGACGGTTTTCATTTCGAGAATTCAAATTTTGACAGCAAATATAACACTACCCTAATGCCAATTTCGACACAAAAATCCCCGATTTCGACGCATGCCAAGTTAAATATACAGTTGACTCTCAAATAAATCCAAGGACTTCTTATACATAACGAGCGAAATTATAATAAATATGTCACAAAATGATATCACTGTCATCTGTGGTGTGTGTTGCCACCACTTCTCCCACGCTCCTTCCCCCCCTACCCTCAGTCTCCATTCACCCTAGCTAAAGGTCAAGGGAAAATAGGCCTATCCCATGGAGGTAGAATATTAGTAATTATGAGTTAACCACCAGTTTCAACACTCAGTCATGCCAGGTGCTGCATTTACAAAACGGAAGGTCATATCCTTCCATATCAAGAAGGAAGGTTTTTCTCGAACAGAGAAAGGAAATACCAGATTATGCTCAATAAAATGTAAACATACGATATTGCGCTATCTCCCCCCTACTCTCCCCCTACCACCTCCACCACTATTACACATGCTGACGACTCATTTCATTCATGAGTCGTCTGAGAAAACCTTTAATACAAATTGTTATATGCATTTAATATGCTTAATACGAATTGTAATACTGTATTTACATTTGTAAAGTAACTCTTACTTATGATTATGCATTAAACTCGTGTTCGTATGTGAATAAGGGTGATATTTTTACTCAAGGTTGGCCAGATGTGGAACCATGCTAATTTTCTCCGTAAGAAGTTCAGTTTAAATTTCGACAATTTAAATGTCGCGAAGCTTTTGGAGCACCAATCTCTGTCGAAATTTGATATTATACCGTACATAAAAACATTATATTTCATGTTGTTGTGTTGAAATTGTTATTTGACATGTTTTATAAAAAAAATCAGAGCATGAAAACGTACTTAGATATGTAAATAGTGTAAAAATTTAACTTTGAGTTGTCATTCTGAGCTGGCTACCCACCCTATAGATGTCTATTTAGTCTTCACAAGTACAGTCTCCTCCACTCCCGCTTTCACCAGTTCAGCGTTGTCAAAGTATACACCCGGCATCGTGTGAGCTACCAGTTCCGACTCTCGTATCCAAAACACCTGCCATCAACCCTTACTCTGACTGGCAGGTGTTTCGAATGTGATAGTCGGAACTGGTAGCTCACACGATGCTGGGTGTATACGTTAGTAACGCTGAACTGGTGAAAGCGGTAGTGAAGGAGACTGTACATCAAGAGACAGCTAAAAGGTTTGTACTTCAATATCCTGTATAATTAATTTATTCATGTAGCGCGAATGGTTTTTACAATGTTGGCGTGAATGTGGGATAAAGCCCCACAAGACAGAGGTGCCAAGGCTCGGTAATGCCCACATTTTAAAAGTTAAGCTCTATTCACTTGTATACTAATAATTGTCCTCCTGACTGCTGAAAACCAACCATCATTGAAAAAGTTATTACAGGGCTAAAACCTCACTGAATGTTTTGATATGTGTGACAATCTAATCTACTTAAGTCATACAGTACTGCATGCCATTGGGAGTTTATTCTTTCAATCTTTAATTTTCCATTACAGTATTTCAAGAACTCTTATACACATGGATTCATGTATTCAGTATATTTTGTGCCCATATCCCAAGTGCAAAATAACAATATACTCTACAGCAAATTTGTGCTATTATTCCCAAAGAATATTTAGTAAGCAGATTATCATATATTATGTCCTGGCTCTTATTTTGAAACTTCAAAGTTAATGGGCAATTTATTACACGATGAAATGTTGGAATGAACTCATCCTGAAGGGAGCTAAGAGCCTGCCAGCAATTTCAATACTATGGATTCTTCCCAAAAGTGACACAGAATATTATCTAAACTGTTTTTTGTTATTTCAAAGTAATTATAAACCTCAACATATTGACCATATCACTAAATTCTTAACTGCACCTACTCATTAGCAGTGATGATGATGATGATGATGATGATGATGATGATGATGATGATGATAATGATGATGAATACCACAGAAACATTTATGTTATCAGTTAACCCTCTTGTGCACAGATGATGCAAGAGTAAAGTCATGTAAATGTTTAAGTGTTTCAATACTTCATATGCCCATAGTCTGTATCACAATGGATCACAGGCATGACAAGTCACAGGCCACACAATGACAGTACCTAGTATAATGGCTCTATGGACACTACATGGAGGCACAATACCATTCATTATCAACTGGCCTATGACTTTTCTAGCATAGTTAAAACTGTATACCACATTTCACTTATTAGAGGTGTGTTAGCACTTAAAATGTGTGAATCCTGATCAACTTGCATTATCCATTTGCACAAGGGATAGTGGTAACTATGATAAAATAGTGAGTGACCAGTAATAAAGGGAAAACTGTATACACTGACAAATCATCCAAACACTCAAACAAACACTACCATATACAAAACAAACAATGAGAGAGATTATTACATCAAAATCAAATTCAAGAATGGCGGCATCCAACACATACCGTGTATCCGTACCTTCAAAACCCACGTTGTATTTGTTAATACAAAATTATTTTGAATGCACTGTCTAATGGGTCAATTTAAAACTCAACCTTTGTACGCATCATAATTCTTGCCCAGCTCATGATCTTCTTTTTTACTTGTTGTTGCAAGTGATACACTTGCTTGTACAGTATAAGTTATAAAATAAAAGGATACTCTAATCTTTTTTAAATTCAATTTAAATGGCTATAGTACACTTAGGCATACTGTACCTAGAGATGACCAAATAAACAACTGTTAGGTTGTGAATTATCTAGGATACCACAACATTCTTCAATAAGGATTCTATAACCAACTGGGAAAGAATTGCTACTATGCTATTCTTACTCCAGAAACTTTTTTTCTATTTCCCCTAAAACCCCTTTTCATACAATCTGGATAAATATGGCATAAAAGCCAAATTCAACTGGTTGACTAATACAACCATACTACAGGGAAGGTGTTGGATCAACTCCATATTACAGGGCTTCCATTGCCTACACAGTTTGCTTTATTACTTTATCTTGTCCAACTTGAACCCCTTCACTACCATCAAAGATAATTAGATAACACTGGCACAGACAATTTGATAGACAGCAACAGAAAGCTAAATACAGTATGAAGATACATAGATAGATAAACACAAAGGCAGATCGTAAATACATTACAAAAATATTTAAAAAAGGAAGTCGATAGACTGACAGTCAGAGCTAGATAAATGAAAATTGGCATGTAGAGTATACCATACATAGTAGATAGATACCACAATTCACGGATCAAAACAGACAGCGAAACGAACAAAATAGGTGAGTTTCAGTGTGACACAATTAAATGTAAACAGAAGATATATAAAAACAAAGATAAGGTGCTTTGTACTGAAGGGGTTCATAGTACCATATAGTATACAGTACTATAGTTATTAATTTTGACCAATTTTGGCAAGTCTAAATAAAAAAAAATAAAAAAAATCTCGTTATATAAATTTGTGAGACACAACCAACCAAGCACTATACTGTAGATGAGGTTTTCTGTAGCAGACAGTAAAATATCCACAGTCAATCAAACTTAGTCAAAAGCTGGCCATCCAGGAATTTGAAGTTAACCTTCAGCTTATCACATCATGAAACTGGCTATGGATATTTACCATCAGGTAAAGAAAAATTATTGATTGGGTGCTACAGACAGTGTACCCAGTAATGTCTTTTTCTTTACCAAGTAATAGTTATATAAAGGAATAATTGTTAGTTGTGTGCATTTTTATGACGATAATTGACACACTTTTTCTTTGTTTTGGGCACTTGGTCAGTTGTGTAAAGGAATATCTGTATACAGTATGAGTTGTTACAGGAGGAAAGGGCTTACTATGAGCAGTGATTCCTGGAATATGCTAAGATAAAAGTTATTTACAAGTGCATGAAGAGCAGGTTGCAAGATGTTTTAACTGCCTATTCAGTTTTTATTGCTGGAACTCAAATTCTAAAGTAAGTCAACCTTCACACAACAATTTACAGTACTCATTTGACAAAGCTATGTCTTTTCCTTCAGAGACATACTGGGTATGACACTATGTGTTGTGTGAATTGTAGATCGTAAGTTAAATGTTTAGACTGACAATACTGCTTCATCAATGGAAGCCCCAAATCACCATGCTAAATTGGAAAAATATTGACAAAATACATATACAAGAAATTTTGAGAACTCATGAAGCATATTCAACCTCTGGAATTATACCCACTGAACTGCATCTTGCTAGCTTTAAAACATTCAGAGTACAGTAATTGTAAACATAATTATGAAAGTCAGGGATAAAACAAGTACAGTACACTCGAAAGAATAATATAGTGGTGTAATGGAATATTATTGTGCAATGTAGAATCAGTATTACTTGTGATTAATAGCTAATGCAACTGCAATGATCTCTTGTGAAGGGTATTTATGTTTGCCAATACAGTTTTTTTACATCATAAACTGCATATTTTCTATATTTGTGAGTACCCTTATACATGTACAGTAGAAGTATTAAATTTGTCAGTGATGGCTGGTGTGTAAGGCAATTATCCATATACATTCCAACTCCTTTTTAGTAAATTAGAAACAGTGAGGAAAATAGAAACAATCCACCAAAGATACTGGAAACTTAGATTCATTTGGTTGAAAACATCTTTGCAGTAATGTATTTTAACTGATTTCTCGAACCGAATCTACATAGCATTGTGTATGGGTAGCAAAGCATGATAATGGGACACATCTGATATTGTACTTATGCAAGCACATAGAGATAATATTTCTCAACATAATCAAATTTAGGAATTGGGTGGGTTCAGAATATGAAATGCACTGTCAAACAATTTCCATGCCCTCACAAGAGTATCAAGGTGTAATATACTGTACTGTACAGAAGCATACAATTTTAAACCTGGCAAAAATATACCTACTTCAAAGACTCTTACACTATATTTCATTATAATGTAAGCTAAGACAACAATATCTTCATCATCACTATCAAGGCCCCATTTCCCTTATTAAAGGGAGGGCTCTAGGCTCAGAGAGGAAAAAGCCTAATTGGCTAGTTATTACCCCCAAATGCATCTGAGATGCATATGTACCTCCATGCCAATTGTGGTAAAAATTTGCTAAGAAATGGCGACATTGTTTCAAGACAAACAAACTTCCTCACTAATTATATATTGTAGCCAGAGAATTTGAAATTGTTATCAGCATCATTATTGATAACCTATTTCCCTTTCTTCAAGGGGTGGGGGGGCTCAAGCTACAGACACCTGAATGGTTGCAACACTTAAGCACAAAGTCGAATAAATGGCACTGTCTTTGTATAACCCATGACTTTTGACAATTGAGCCTTAGTGTGTTAAGTGGATCTCCTTATTGTTGAGAAGCCTTTGTGTATGTACAGTGCAAACTGTGGCAGGTGTGTGTAATCTACGCATAAATTAAATACATAAATATATAGGGGTGTTTTTCTGGTACATACTGAAAGTGAACACCTAGGTGTGCTATTTCATTTTAGGTTATTTGTAAGTGCTCAAGCATTATGAGATGCAAAGCAAATGAAAAGGCAATATACTGTAATATTAAACACATAAAGTACAATAACAAAAACACATGAGAAGTAGTAAATATCACATATGTAGGGTATATAAAATGTGTGCAGTGATAGAACAAGGACATCAGACACAAAAAGAGAGTAATATGACCCACGTACACAGTTATGTTGCGCCATCAACAGTAACACAACTTACTATCACCGTCTCCTAAGTGTGGCACCAGAGAGAAACAGCTCTATTACAAGTAAATCAACCACAAGCAGACTCACCAAAATAATAAATACTGCACTATAGATAAATAAATAAAGAGACACTGTGGGTGAGTCATTTATGCGTTTGGCCTATGAATGAAGCTTTCGGAGTCAGTTGTGATCGTTTGGTTGGTGTTCTGAATTCAGTGTGATGTACTGTATACATAAAAAATAGAAGCATAAATGATGGAATGACTCTAACCGTCTACGGACCATACGTAAGTATAGTCAAGGGCTAGGCAATGTCAATAACCAGAACGAAGGTCCTTGTAGTGTCTATGGAGTTATCGTACTGGACATTGTCATCACTGAGACTCTAACCTCCATTCCATATGGCCCTATAAAACAAGGCAAGTCAGAAATAGAAAATAATAAAAATAGCAATGAAAAATGCAGCAATGTAAGTGGACCTGAATGGGGAAAAATAATGATATTTGTATAATTTTCTAAAGTTCTGGTAAGAAAAACAAAAGAAAAAATTACTATCTAACTAGAGCACAACAGTATTGAAACTCCAATAAGATAGATATTTTTAGTATAAGTTATTTCCTATCACATTATTACAGTATGTCCTGGGAAATTGTTGAAAAGTACTTCAAAAGAGCTTTATAGTCTTTCATCTATACTTTATGGTTAGCAATACTTTCATTTTCAGTTAATATAAGCTCAGTACTAAACAATAAATAATTTCAAGATAGGATATAGGCATATCTAATTGTACAGTGCCGGATTAATGTTCTGTCCCGCAGCCAGCCGTAGAGCACCTACCTTCTGAATCACTTCAGGCTCGGACAACGAAACACCAGGATTGATCTTCGGATTCAGACCCAAGAGATGGCCCACGGTGATGAAGGAATGGGTAAACACAGGGATGTCAATAAACTCCAAGATGGTTTGATCAGTTGAATTATGAGGAAAACGTGCTAAAGCAAAGACACCGGACATTGAGCCTAATGGATGCATGCATAAAGCTTATTTTCAACTTTCGTCTTTGGCTTAATGTTGTTATACATTTTCTACCTTCGATACATTATGATATTATTTGAACAATCCATCCTGGAATTTTTGTTTCAAATTAGTGACAAAAAAAATCGCTTGGAACTATACATTATTTATTACCACCTATGTTTGTAGAATTATTCCCATAGAATTATTCCCTCATTTCATTACATATGACTAAATATGAATCATGAGCTTTATACCTTAGTATATACCATATTTGAAATAGAAACACCTACTCTTCATTGAATTATAACAATAATAAAGGTAAATGACGGAATGAGGTACTTAACAATATAATAATCATGACAATATTAAGATTCCGTCAATGATACTATGGTCCAGCCTCCCTCAGCGTCAATCATTTCACCTAATCTCTTATGTAGGGATTCCACCATTCCTTCATCACCGTGCGCCGTCTCCTGATTTGAATCCGAAAATTAATCTGGTGTTTCGATATCCGACCCTGAAGTGGTTCAGGAGGTTGGTGTACTGTGGCTGGCTGCAGGACAGAACATTAGTCCGGCACTGTACAAAGTTTTAGTGTCTTCTGCCAACAACGTGTTTAAACGTGCTATATTCATTTAGTTATCTGTACTGGAGGAATATGCTTCATGAGAGACCAATAAGATTAAGCGACATGCCATAATCGAAAGGGAGAAAAAGCTTTAATAAGTGAGCGAGATTGATTTATATTCCTTCATTCAATTAGAAGCAACATTAAGAGCAGATATTTCTTATTAAATGTGAAATAAACAAACAGGAAAAGGGAACACGTATAAATGACTCCGTTGCAAAGCTAACTGAGGGTTGGTTGGGAGGATGTAAGTAAAACCATGGTTCAGCAGATTACGATGGCCGTTACAAGAACTCCATGGACATTACGGTACATGGAATCTCAGTACAGCATTGGTCATTATCATCACCCAACCCATGGCGCTACTTCCATGTACCCCTAACCATCACTACTACCACCATAACTCTTGCCTGGCTGTACTCTAAACAAAATTACAATAATAAATAAATAAAAAGTCAAATTCATTCAAGACTCTCTATCCTCACCTTGTCACTGCAGCACTTAACTGAACCTTCATTACTCTACAATTGTGCAACAGATGTAATCATTTTACTATGCATGGTCTTCAGTTACTTATAATATTTCAAAACAAAATGCTTACTAAAAACACTGAGTGAAGAGAGAAAAGATGTTCGACTATCGGTCACTCATAACTATTGCTCAAGACACTGAAGCACAAAACTGGACAGTTATGCAATGGAAATCACTATTCTAATTCACAGAACTTTTTAGTAATGCTGAGAAACACGCACTTTACACTTCATACAACCTTCAGTAATCCATGCATCATCATTCATCATGCTAGTAATGAATGTCAGACTGGGCAAAAACAAATATTTCTTTCAAGTAAAATTTGTTATATATGTATATAATTTATAATAATTAATTTTAAGATTAGTTTATATCTGTAAAAACATTCAAAGCAGTAGTCAGTTAATCTATACAATTATATAAGCAACTAAAAATAATTGATAAGGCACACACACACACACACACACACACAAATTTCACTTTGTTAACCCTTAAACTAAGGGCACCTTTTCAGTAGTTATCAAGTTATTAAAACTTGGTATGGAAAATTCTGTATTGAGAAAATGAAAATACATAATAAATTATTTCAATAAGAATGCAGACAACATCCATCCCATGCGGAACTTTATAGACACAGCTTGGAAAATACACAATCTGTATGCAATCTCTGCCAGAATATAATGTACTTGGCTTTTGATTAGTTCATGGATGGCTGTCTTAGTTTAAGGGTTAGAGAGCGGATCATGCAAATTCTCATTCACTAAAGGGGAGGGGCCGGACCCACCTGTCGTTTGAGCGGGAATCTAACCTTCTGAAGGCAGGGGGGAGAGAGAGAGAGAGAGGGGGAGAGGTTAGGACCAGGGCTGTGTCAGGGTGGAGGGAAAAGGGGGAGGGGTGTGGCCAACTATGATGGCAGCAGCAGGGATCTATTAAACTAGTTTCAGTCTGGATTATACAACTGTATCATTACTAACACTTTGACCACATCTGCCCCATAAGAGGAACAATCACTTGAGCTAACACAAAACTTCATCAAAAATAATTTCAGAAGTTTCCAAATGATCTACACATTTTTCATGGGTTTATCTGATGCCTTCCTAGTTATGGGTAAACTAGTGTCCCATGTTGACAGAGAGGGATTAGGGAACTGAACTACATAATTATAACCTCTAATGTACATAAGACAGAGGAGGGCAGGGGATCAACAAGTTGAACAAACTCTGCAAATGTTTTGTTGGGATACATATAACACTGGTACAGTTCTGTGTCAGGTGGAAACTATGTACAGTATTTGTATCCATCATGTCATATCTATCTGACTGACCTGACACAATCTTCTATAAGGGGAAAATATTGTTGGCAAATAGGATGTTTGTAATTCCTTCAAATTTTGCCATGAAACAAAGAACCAACTGAGGCAGAGTTTGAGAGAATCAGTCACCTTTTATTTGTCAGCATTAGTTCCCTTATCAGTAGTCAAGCAATATTCAATTATGTATACAAACACACAGTCACTGCATCACAGTACCACATATTTTTTAACCCAACAATACATAAGAGAAAGGAGGGGAGAGAGTAAAAAACTCTGTAAATGTATATATTTTTTTTGTAAGTTTAGAAAGTTTGTAAAGTGAATCCAACATCCATGCACATATACTGAGGCTACTGACAGTGTACGCTGCTTGTTCACACCGCTTCATGATGAACTGTGCCCAAAGGGAAATATTCCAAGTGAAGCACCTCATGTTCAGATTCCCAAGGCATTGTACACTGCACAATAAGTGAGAATTAGTTATAAGTTATTGCTACAAACATTTTCAACTTGATGTTAAGAGGAGGTTTTTTTTATGAATAATGTGAGTCAGCATGTCATAAACTGCATCAATTTTTTAGGCTCTATTTTCAACATTAGAAAATTCTTAAAACATAAAGTTCTTTAGTATCCAACATCATTTCAGCTTAGTCTGCAAATTACCATCACCAAATAACACTAAACAGTGGAAAAGTTTCCCAAACCTCCTCTCACAATCAATAACCATACTCGCACCACCACCAACCACCCAAGGTCTCGTGAAAAACATAAAATACGAATAATGAAAAAGTAGAATATATTCCTGCTCTGTCAGTCATATATACTGTACAATGAGAAATTTGTTCCTTCTAAGCAGTAGAGTGAAGAGTAAAGTAAAGAGGAGGGCTGTGGGGAGAGGGGAACCTACTGAAGCCAATAAGCTGACACAAAAGTATTGATAAGCCGACACAACGAGTGACAACTGTGAATGGTGGACAGGGGGTTAAGTGGGTGGAGAGAGTTGTGCTCATCTAAGGGGCGTGTTTTCAAATTTTAGTGTGCATTATTAATCTTGGTGAATATACAAGAAGAATAACACAAAATACAAGGCACACCTACTGAAGTCCTTCTTTGTAGAGCCTTATGTTCTGTAAGTCTTGGAATAGAATTGGTCATTTATAATGGATTTGGAATACTGATGGAGAGGCATCATTGGTATGCTTGGGAGTGAACAGCAACATTGTAAGTGAAACTATGGGAGTTAGGTAGTGCAATACTGATTTGCAACCTTGTATCTCAGAAGTTGGACAGTAGGCTCATGATTTAACGTATGTTAATGGAAAAAAATAGCATGTAACATTTAAGAAGACTCAAAGTTGCTGAACTAGTCACATATCTTAGTGCAGACTGAGCTCACAGGAATTAAAAAGGTGAGTATACCAAAAATAGAATTGCTGTAAAACCAGTCACTTTGCCTGGGTTAGTGATTAGTTTTGTGATGCTCCATCTACGATCGAAAACGCTCGTACTAGTAGGTTGCTGACCTGCTGTTGCCGTCGGAGGTCAGCGATCTCTTTACGATCGTCTTCCATTATTGTCTGGAGCGAGGTGACCTCACGTTCCAGCTTCTGTTTCTCAGCCACAACCTGACAGTAAAGAAATAACTAACATGAGCATTAAATTACTACTGGAGGCTGGCCACTCATTACGATCCTCTGGGGATTAGTGTGTCTGAATATGCTATACCATACCCAGGACTAAGAGATTTATTAAAAAGGTCATGGGTTAAGCAACAACAATGTCAGTAAAGGTGCTTCACAACATCAGAGGGCCCTTAACAGCTATCTATTCTTGCACATTCATACACTGATCCATATCTTTATGCTACAAGACAAATAAATAAAATAACAAACATACTAACCTCTTCATATTGCATTCTCAAGTTCTGCAGGGCGGTGTAGGCTGCACGCTCTTGTTTTCTGTAATAATCAACTTCTTTCATGGTGTTTTCGTACTTCCTTGTGATCTCCATATTTTGTCTGTTGGAGAGGAATAAGTCTTACTACATGAACGCAGCATATGACAGTCAGTAGTTAATTGACAGAGCAATTAGAATCTTTTAAATAACCTGGCCTGGAAACAAGGGTCAGTGCCAGAAGACAGCAGGGGAGCCATAAATTAGCCAACATGCAATGGTAGTGGTACTAGGAATGAATGGGGTAGCTGTAGAAAGACCTGTAGAGTGTGCCAAGAATGGTGTAGGAAAGAGCTTTGACCAAGAGGTTGTTAAGAGTATGTAAATAAGATAAGGAAAGGTCAGGGAGGGTTCAGAAGGGGAAGAGGATAGGTGGATTATATTCTTTCATTCTAGCTGACAGTGAAGTAAAATCTCAGGAAAAATGGTTAGGTCTACTGTATGCTGAATTCATAGAACCAAAGAAGGCATATGACTATCTCTCCTTCAAAGGTGTAGTATTCATTCGACAACAATCTTTTTTTAAATTAACTCGGTCCCTAACAAGCTAGTTTCGGGGTGGCAACAGTGAGGGTGTCAGCCACAGCCCTCCCAGCTGCCAACACCAGTTGTTCTTACTTGAACAGTAAGAGTAGAAGGACATATTTTCATCACTCCTCTTTTCCTGTAGTTACACCTTATATGTAGGTAAAAACGACAATGATATTAAATTTCATATTGTTGTGTTGCAAAGTGTGATTCTGACAGTTTTATAATGAAATTAAAGTGTGAAAAAATGTACAAGCTATCAGCCGTCAAATGTGTTGTTTACATATTGATCGCAAGTGCGGGAGAGAGGCCCGTAAGACGAGTTACTGCGGGAGATAAGGCCCACAGCTTAATGGCTAATTAATGGGTGTTTCTTTGCCTTGATGATGTATATGCTCTTCCGCCCTAATATGGGCTTACTGCAAAATAAAATATAAAAGGTTTAAATTAAATGCTAGTCACACGGGATGTCATTTCTACATATAATTCAATAAAGTTTACAGATGCCATCCCCAAAAAAATATAAAGAACTGTAAAAGTGCAAAGTTGATGACTGTAAAAGTGAGATTATGCTATGATGACATAGAGTGATACAGTATACAGTGTACCTGTATATACTTGAATGACTCAAAAAGATATGGAGCTGAAGAGTAAAATGAAGAAGACCGAGAGAGACAAAGCTATATACAGATTAAGTTAAATAGGGCTGGCTAACTGACTCACTTGAGAAGACCCTGCACCTCAGCCATGGCCTTCTCACATTGCATCTTGAGATTCTCGTAGTCTCTTGAAGACCCGAGGCCTTTGTCACCCATGCTTCCCTGCTTGGTCAAGGTTCCTGTAGTTTGGAGTTGCCAAATGATTACCAACACATTAATTACAATATAAATTATACAGTAATAATAAAAGTTAATACTATACATGGAAAAACAATAATCATGAAAAAATAATAATAATAACTATAGTAATGATAATAATAATTATAAAGTGCATAATGTGCTTGTCAGATAGTGTCAACAGTTGAGTATGTGTTTGTTGGACTAGGACTACTCTCTGTGGATACGAGACATGACAAATACCAGCAAGGGCGGACAACCAGGGAGTTCCAATTTTCTCCATCACCAGCACAACAACCACCCCAGGAGCACTGTTCTATTCTATTCAGCTGGTCTTTTCAGTTTCCTTGTTGATCAATTTTGTTGGAGGGGTTCACAGGAGGGAACATGGTTTGAAAAGAGGGAGTGAGATGGAAAATGTGGGGACCACTGTTCTATAGGAAATGAAGTACTGTATGGTATATAATATTAACATACCACAGATGACCAAAAAAATATAGAAATTAACAACTAAGGAAATGTATGATACCATAGTTGGCTGGCTGATCTTGGTGGTGTGAAAGTCTTGTAAGTGCCTCGTCTCTCTCCCTTGTCACTTTTTTCAGCTCCTTCTTCATGATATCTCTGTCCGTTGTTACAATCTGTAATAAAAGAAGAAATGTGCAAATTTAACAAAAACTGCATGTAAGGTGAGAGAAGGTTCTGCTATATGTTTTTTGGGGTTAGCTGAAACATAATACTGTACATATCCAGTATCCATGTATTCAGACAGTACAGTACTGTATTCAGATAGTACAGTACTGTATTCAGATAGTACAGTACTGTATTCAGACAGTACAGTACTGCATTCAGATGGTATTTAAAATAAATGTACTTTTGACTTGTGGATGAAGCAAATACAATCACCTGAAGCAGAGAGAAACTGGTATAAGTCATAGAGGGTTGCTTAATCCTTAAACTAAGGCTGACAACTTTTGCATTCTATTCATAACAACCAAATAAGTTATCATACTCAGTACCTAAGGTAAGTAATGTTAAAAATACTAAAATAAAAAATTAGGTGTCCAAAGCTGAAGACTTTGGAAGGCCGAGCGGAGTTCAAAGTCATATGGAAACTTTCCTGAAAGTTTGATAACTATATCTGATATGGTATAGGAGTTAGGTTCAGACATTTTTCAAAATCTGGGGCACAGAAACTGAGTTTGATCACTAAGCTAGTTCTAATAAGTTTAAAACCTACCCTAATAATGTAGGGAACTTCTCCAAAGTATGGTAATGATATCTGGTATGGTGTAGGTCTAGGAGTTAGGCTTCAACATTTTCCAAAATCTGGGCAACAAGAACTGAGGTTGTCCACCAGGCCAAAATGCTTTCCAATATCAGGGTCAAGAAAAATATCTGAAAATTTAGAAGACTCGCTTCGCTTGACACTCGCTCCGCTCGGGATTAACTCATAAACATTGACTAAAGTTGTTTATTTGGCAGGTTTTGAATGGCATTTAATATCAATATTTTGAAATAAGAGAAGGATGTATGAATTTGTTTTTGTCAGACAAACCAACTTAACCTACCCTGGTGAGGGCTGGTTCTATTCAGAAATGAGGAATTTGGCTCCTCTACCACACCCTGGCCTGTTTTGTCTGTCTCTCTTACTATTTCTCCTTTCTTCTGGGTAGCTGACGAGATCACCCGATTGGGTGGCACAATAAGGAAGATTGCAAACGGTGGGAATGTTGGCTCAGGGGCATATACCTGTGAACCAGCAGTCCCCTTGTCTGTTGCTTTCGAAGAAACAGATCTCACTATCACCCTGACTCCCATTTGGGGGTCCGAGCATCTGCTCGGCTTCGGTCAACCAGACTCGGGACTGCTCGGCCAGACAGTCCAGGGAACTATAACAACAACAACTTAACCTAACCTAGACATAGGCTACGTACATTAGGGCCCTACGTGTAATTTATGTGCTCACAGGGACCAATCTTGTTGAGAAATTATAGCTAACCTCACTTATACCCAGAATACATTTAGTAAACTTAGGGAAAGGGTGACATGAGAGTTGGACTCAGAATGACCCCATCATATTTACCATAAGCTCAACAAAACTAATTATATGAATACAGCTTAAGTCTGCTCGATGATACATACGTCATTCAAAACATAATGAAATACCGGTAGACAAAATCCTGAATAATTATATTTTTTCTAGTCCAAGTGTAACTCCCGTAAAAAATGATCTTATGTTCTTCAGAAACACTTAATGTACCAAAACTCTCAAGACAGGTTTTTCAGAATTGTACAAAACTCCAGAAAACTTAAAAATTGGTCTACGACTATGAGCTCGCATTCAAAATAAATTATTGGCTAATACCTCCAGATATAATAATAAGCTATAAAATATAAGTCGTCAATATTGGTCAGAAGAAATTTTTACTTTGGGTTCAACCATTACAGAGCACATATATTAGTTCCCTATCCTTTCATACAGGGCCGTATGCAGAATATGATCGGGGCAAAATATGGTATTTATTGAAAGAATTAACGTTTTGCAGCAGTATTGTCAGATCCGGTTGGGTCCAAGTATTTTGCCCCAGTCAATTATTGTACAGTACTTTATCACGATTATTTTCCGGTAGTTTGCCCAGGTTAGGTCCCGGTAGTCTGAAGCGGTCTAGATTAGGTTAGGTCATGTCAGATAAGGTCAGGCTAATTTCAAAATGCCCCAATTGAATATTGAATATCTTGGAAATGGAGCATTTACGGAGGAAATGCCATAGAAGAAAATAGTCTAAATTAGTGGGTAATGAAGGTAGAAAAACCATATGCAATAACGGTAATTAATTCAATATTTACCCAGAATACTGGGACCTAGCTGGATCTGGCAACACTGCTATAAAATGGCAATTCTTTGAATAAATAGCATATATTATTAGTACAAGCCTTTGGCTTGAGCTGCAGGGGTATTGGGATTGAACCCCCCCCCATTGATCATTTTAAAACTTTATTTTTTCACTGTCCTTAGATTTAGTATTAAATTTAGGTGTTTAACATTTTGTGGTTTGAATTCATTCCTAAACTGGCCATGCAAGCCAGGCCTGCCTGCATTCTTGATGCTTGAGACCATAGAGTCTATGTTGAGAAAGGCATAAATATTTGGTTGTTTTAAGCTGAAATTCAAGAAACACATATCCACCAAAAATAAAATTAGACCGAGGTCATTCCCGGGACTACACCAGTCAGAATGGTGTATCATTTGTCAATTTCTTTTTTTTTTAATTGTACCGGGGATTCGAACCTGGGATCTTTCGGTTAAGGCCAAATAACAGCGGCTTGGGGTGCAGGGTACTGGGATCGAACCCCCCCATTGGTCATAGTAAAAAAAAAATTGTAGGCCGAGGACACTTTCCAGGCTTCACCGATCAAAATGATGTAAATTTCTTTTCCCTAACGTTAAGTATAACGATGCGGCCGTGCATAGCGGATAAACACACACACAGACAGTGTTTTATATATATATACAGTATATAGATTACCACCTCTGATTATAACTTAACAAGGAACATTTATGATGCATATGATGTCGTGGTATCAGTACGATGGCCCTATAGAAAAATAATTGAGCCATCGTACTTGTACCATACCATCGTATACATCACGAATGTTCTTCTTGAGTAATCACATCCCTATAAATCATTCATTACCGGTATATTACAACCTCTAATAATTATAACTCATCTATATATATTATAACCTCGTAATTCTAACTCATCTGTGTATCTTTACCTCCTCCTCTTCATATTTTACTGTATATCGTTCTTCATTGTTCTGAAAATAAGTTAATTCAGCAGAGCTTTAATTAAATTTTGGATACCCGCTTCTCTGTTTTGGACTGGACCGACCTGCGATTCTGTCAATGTGCCTGGTTTTGCCTTTTCAACGGAACCTTTTCAATGTTCTTGATCGTGTATAGTGTAAGTAAAAGATAATATTGTGGCCCTTAAGACATCATCCTATTCCTTACTCTGCCTATTATATCTTGAGAGAGAGAGAGAGAGAGAGAGAGAGAGAGAGAGAGAGAGAGAGAGAGAGAGAGAGAGAGAATACAGTATCTGAGCAGAGCAGTTAGGAGAGAGAGAGCGTAAGGGTCTCTCCCAGCTGCACTCTTATCAGCTTTTCATTCACAGGATATCAACTTACCACCCCACCCTCTCTTTCTTATACCTTTATTCCTGACTCATTAAACCTAATTACCCTCCGAACATAACGATGGTGTATGATATAAGCATTCTGTACAATAGGAGATGGCAACATTAGTCTAACTGTCTCTAACATAAGGAAGAATGAGAGGAGGGAAAGTGGAAGAAGTTTATAGAGATTTTAACAAGATGCATCTCTGCAGAGAACTAGAAAGAGAAAAAATTACAGTTACATATGTACACGGACCTTACTGTCCCAACGTAGTGGTCCGACCTTAACTGTTAGGATAATACTTAACCTATATTAAAACAAATTAAACAGTATCAGCAAAAGGCCCTTTCCCCAACCCACGAGAACCTCCGACATAGGCTATAGAAGCAGCACCTTGCTGGCTAAATCCGAAGACACTTGAAGAAAATTTCATAGGACAGGTAGAGAGTAAAAATATAGAAAAACCTAAATATATAGTCTGTTTTATACATGCTCTTAATTATTGTGTTTTGTTTAACATTTATTTTTATTCTATATTTATCGGAAAAGTGGAGGTCTCGACATTTGAATGATGCTTCGATATAACCAATCTGTCAAGTTGTGATTAAGCCTTCCTAGAACAAAATTATTTATACACTGTATGTGTTTTCCGTGGATGAAAGATGAAGGAAATGTGCACTGTAGTGTGATGCCCTGTATGCTCAACCCGTCACACAACCCACACACTGTGCTTTATACGGCCCCTTGCCTCCCCCCCACCCCACACCATCTGCCGTGACAAGCGAACCACTCATACTGATGACACTCTTGAGGCGAGGACACACACATACACAAACATCGTGACAAAGTACACATACACTAGTCTCCAGTACAACACATAACTGTATCATAACTATATAACAAACCACTTCAACATACAAAGAAGAAAGAATCAATCATTCCATAAATGTATAAAGTAGGGAACTTATGGATGGCATACAATTATAAAGTTGTGAAGCAGACTCAATTCAATATACCAAAGTATCGAGGAAATTCAATCCTCATCATTATGCAATAGAAATATAATTCTACACAGTGATTTTTAATCAACTGGAAGGTTAGCACATGGTTACATTAGATAATTACACGGGCAGTTGATTTTAAAGATTACGAAGGGAAGAAAGAAAACTGAACAACAGAAAAAATAAAAATGGGAAATCGGAAGGCTACTGATTTCTCCAAACTATGCCAGGAAACAGAACCATTCCATATGAAATTATACAGGGGATGTGTTTTATAGCTGAGTTTGGAGGCCTACATTGACTCCAAATTGAACACAAAAGGTTACGTCCCTTAATAACGATTCATAATTATTGAGTGAAGAATTTAAATCGTGTATATACACATACTGAGTGAAGAATATAAATAGTATATATACATATATTCAACTACTCTTAGAATAGTTATATCATTGAGGAACTTCAACAACAACAACAACAACAACAAGGGTAAATATGCTCTGAATGGCTCTCTGAAAGAGGCACTCTATGTTCCAACATCTTAAATTAAAGGTTTTGAATGGAACCTCCTAATGTATCCTGAATTACAGATACAACAGCTAAATATGTATACAATGTTGGAGCATTTAGCTTCTGGGGTTCTATTCCTACACCAAAAACGTATTCAACGGTGTATACGAGTAAATTGGATAAGGTAAACCTGAATGAATTTGGTGCAGTGTACAGTACCTACAAAATGTAAATAGGGTATATTCATTAGTCATGATAATTCATGAAATATGTTTTAACGCACACACAAGCAGATACACAGTATACATGTATATATACTGAAGTATAATCAAAGACACACTCGGCCTTCACGCTGGATGTAATGTGCCTCCTTGATGCTAGGTGTGTGTGTGTGTGTGTGTGTGTGTGTGTGTGTGTGTGTGTGTGTGTGTGTGCAAACATATGCCGCAAATGGTTTGATTTCACCCTAACCATAAACTTCACATTGCCATTTCGAACCAATAAAAAATGGTTGATGACTATTACCTTCTTTCTCTGCCACCATAATATCTTTATTGTTGGAGAGAAGTATCACAAACTCCCCAAGATTTTTATGTGGCTTGATAAAATATGTATGTAGGAATTCACTTATATACAACTCGGAAATCAATTCTTTAAATAAACAAACAGGTGCATGATTTAAATTTCCTCTAGTTTAACTCTCGATTTTTTTATATTATAGTGGGCCCCATGCACAATCTATACGCCTCTCAGTTACCATTCTATTAACAACCACATGAAGTCACCATCATATATATATTATCCACACTCATTATACTCTAATTCTGATTACCTTACGAAAATGCACTGGTCCCCTTCTAAGTTAAAGAGTAGTAGCTTAGATATATGTTTTGTGTACATTCCAGTAATTTTAAGTTGCAGATTAAGTCCCTATAGTTGTGTAAATCTTTGATGTAGTTTGTCTTGGGTTGCATTACACTCACCAAAACAGCCATAAAATTAAATGAGTGTACTATTACGTTTTGTGTTTAGTGAGTGCATACAAGCCAAGGAGGATGGAAGGCTGACTGACTGGCTGACTGCATGGGTGAAACTGATAATAAAAACTGCAGTAACAAGACTTTCTCCTCCAGGCCGTGACAGTGCAAGCAAGCTACCGTAACGTAACGTGACGTGTCGATATATAACTAGCCAATGACAGTATATATCTCACACATACACTTCCTTTATACGTGATCATAAATGAATCCTTGTCTGCACGACTTAATTAAGGGGATTGTATACTTTTGGCACATTACAACGCCTTGATTCCTCCAAAGTATGCCAGGAAACAGGACCGGATTGACAAAAATACTGGTGTTCTGTGGTTTAGAATAGTTTGGTGGGATCAGTTGCTCCAAATATACCAATATATACCTACTAACCCTTCAGTGAAAATGGTATGATGATTATAATTATGATGTTTGTGATTTGGAAGCTATATAGATTCCTCTAAGCCTAATCTGTGTCGGGAAACAAATCACCAACATTATAAGAGAATTATTGAAGTATTGTACAGTACTCGTTTCCTATCACAGTGTGGGAAAATTAGCAGCCTCCAATTCAATTATAACCAAATCTTAACCCCTTTATACTCGTAGAGAGAGGGACAAGAAAAGATAACGAACACGGGAACAAAGAAAGAGAGAGAGAGAGAGAGAGAGAGAGAGAGAGAGAGAGAGAGAGAGAGAGAGAGAGAGAGAGAGAGAGAGAGGTAAGTAGGCTATAGAGCAATAAGTTTGGTTAATTTAGTTACTGTACTGATAGGTTTGAAAGTCTAGCTTCTATTGCCATATCGAGTTTAAGTTTGTTGTAACAGTTTAGTTATAATGAAACACACACACACACACACACACACACACACACACACACACACACACACACACACACACACACACACACACACACACAACGCTGCAACTCAAGGCTATGACTGTCACTATCACTAATACAAGGACAAAACAAAAAGAAAACCACCCAACAAACCGTGCCTTGGTCACACTATACACATTTCCCTTTATACACACAGTAATGTAGATGGCTATCACCCCTTTCCTATCTATGACCAACAACAGACACTTTATTATTATTATTATGATTATTATTATTATTAAAGGAGTAGAATTTTGATGACTTGATGTTTACAATAGTTCAGCTACTTCCAAAACGAAGTCTTCAGTTTGACATTATTATAGTTTACGACTCATAGTTAATTATTTTTTGTTGTGTTTATGTTTGGTGTAATTTGTTCTAACACTACCCGAAAAGAATTACAAATTTGAAGTGAGAATGTCTTTGTGTTTCTACCAGCAAAATAACATAAACAGACAAATAAATAAATAAAATGTAAATATATAAAACGTATTAGCATCACTATCCCCTTAAGAACCTATTAATACAGTATATGTACAGTACAACCATTCTTGTATATATATATAAAAAAAAAAAAAAAAAAAAACATATATATAAATGAACCAAACTTCTTTCACGAGTTTCACGAGTTTTAATATATTTTGTGGTGGTTCTGCACAACAAACCCAACACACTATTATACTCGTGTACTACATTATTTTGTTTCTCCTTCACTGTTATCTCCATATTAACATCATCATCATCTGGTACACATTTTTATCGTTCCGTGAAGTTGATGCATGCTACTGATTCCTCCATACTCTTCCAAGCTGCACCATGTCACCATTATATTTGTAATTTTAGTCCCGTTTCTTGGTATACTTTGGAGGAATCATGGAGCTCTAATGTGTACAGTACCAAAAGTACACTACCACCTTGTAAGACCCGAGTTGTGTACGTCGTCATTCAAATAAAAGCTTCATAGTCCTTCAAATTGTATCACAAAACGATAGAACCTGTACTGAAGAAGTGGTGGTTTATGTTTGTTGTAGGAATCAGTAGCCAACAACAAAGTGATAACAATACCTTTCCATCTTTAAAGACTTATATAATCATTTGGACCTTGAGTTTATTCCTCATCTATAATTCTTTTGTTACTCTCGGGACAATTCTTCACACTTCCTGTCAGTAAGTATTCATATGAAAACAATAATTCATATCCACACATCCATCTATCTATCTACCCACACATCCATCTATCTATCTACCCACACATCCATCTATCTACCCACACATCCATCTATCTATCCACCCAATCATCCATCACCCATCCATCCATTCAACCATCCATCCGTTTATTTAGTTTTGTTTTCCTTGACTGGAGATGGGGAAATTGTCCTGGTAAGTAAACCTTCATATCCCAACTATACATTACTTTCTACAGTCTAAAACTATATTTGTTTTACCTATTTACATCTGAGCACACTGGCAGCTGTTTATATTTTAGATAATATACTAACTAAACTAACTAACGAAATATCTAACCCCACAAAATGGAAAAATGTCTCAGGAAAACCAATATTATCCGTTGAACTCTACACTACCTATCCTATCCTTGTGTACAATTATAGTCCTGAATGATGTCGATGTTATCTCACCGGTGGCGTGTGTGTGTCTGCAGGAGGCGTGGGTGTGGGCCATTTTTGTTGTCTGTGTGTCACTGTTCTGATGGCACCCAGGGCTGCCCTTGGTGACCCCTGCACCGCCCTGGCCGCCGCCCGCAGTCCTCGCCTCAGTGCCGCCCCACCCCGCCATACCAGCTGCCCCCCCGCACCCCCCAGGGAGGAGTGGGATTGGGGGCTGTCTTGTGTGTCACGGCCGCGCCTCCCTTCCTTCATGGACACCCTCTTCCTGACGGCAGCCAGGCTTGGGCGAGGCAGCCGGGAGGACAAGAGCCGCAGCCTGGTGACAGCAGCACCTTCACCCAGCCTACTACACGCCCTAGCCGCCCTAGACTGCATTTCACCCCCGCCCCCCATTGTCTGGTGGTGGGCGGTCACTGTCAACAACCACGAGCAACACCCAAGATGAAACAAGTTTATTTCTCTTTAGCTGACGATAAATTGTCTCGGCTGATATCGAAATGAATGACTGTTATCATTAATATTTTTACATAGAAATAAAGAAGGGAAATATTTGGTATAAATATATGTGCACTTAAATAGTCTTCCACCCATAACAATTAAAAACGACTGGATAAGAATTGTTGTTATTCCAATAGAGTAGTGAGGTGTCCCGAAGGAGTGAATTACAATGAAACGAGATCCGAACATCCAATAGTTTAAAAGTTAGTTAAAACTCCCCATCCTACGATACTCTAAGGAGTTACGCAATCACTGGTCAATTTAACAGAAGGTAATGATAAAGGCCGTGAACATTTATACCGACAGCTATATACAGAAACACACACTACCTAATAAACACTGGAATGGGATTGTAAGGATGGAGGGTATGGAAGGGGACTCTGGCTTTTCTACTCCATGTGACTTGTCTTGGCTCCCACAATACCGGTTTTCACTCTCACTGTGCCCCACCAAGGTTACATTTCTTCTTCTTCGTTGATCATGAAGTCTGCTGTATTAATTAATCATTGGTCAGTTGTGGGTGTTGGTGTAGCAACGTCAGAAGCAGAAGATTCTCACAACACTACCATAACCACTAAATAACCAATCCATTATCACCACCATCACTATTACCAAACACTGTACCATGTCACCATCATCCCACCATCACTGTCCTCATCCCCAAACACTATGATAGTAACATCACAATTATCATCACCATATCACCACCACCCTCATCATGTCACAACTTTCATCATTACCACCATCACCAGCACATCACCATCATCCCCAAACACTACAATATATCACCACCACCACCACCATCATCACTCACACCCAACACAACACAACACAACACAAACACACACTGGTGGTGGTCACGGGGTATGCACTACTAACATGGAAGACCGAACACTATAGTGGATTCCTCTCTCCCTGATTCACCAAAAGAGTAATAAAACCAATCGCTGTACAATAGTCCCTGGGATGCGGTTGGTAAGTCACAGTACAGTGCCAAAATTAATTAACTCTTCAGCACAATGACCAGTATAGGATTTTTTGTCTTTTTTTTTCATTTATGTGAATGGCTCACGACTCGCTGGCAACGACTCACAAAGTTCACTCTGCCTCACGAATATGTAAAACGATTCATTAATATAACTCTGGCTCACGACCCGGGCGATAATGAAAAATTTAATGTTTTTGATACTATACTGTAAAAGTCACTTTGTCTGAAGATGTACTGTGGGTAAATGGGAAGCTTCTGGCACCTAAGGGGCTCTTACACTGTCACGATTAAGGCTGGCAGTGAAACTCGAGTCTCAGGCCCCGGCACCACCACCATCACCATTACCATTAGTACCAACAACCACCGGCAACAACACCACTTCTCAATACGGTACCAACATCATGCCCACCTCCATCACTACCACATTTACCACCACAACCACTTTATTTCACGGTGGAATGATGTCACGGAAAGGGTATGGACTGTGTACGGTCGTTATTTGTAACTTTGTAGGATTGTAGTGCGGTTTACTTAAAAAAATTGAAGGTAATCGTGGTCATTGTACTATGTTGGTGCAAACATGTGTTTGTAAGCATGGGTATGTGTGCGCGTGTGTGTGTGTGTGGTTGGTTGGTTGGGGAGAAACCAAACAAACATTCTACAGACATTAGAGTCCCACACTCCCTTGCACAACCACCACCATCACCCGCGGCCACTCCTCCCACCCACTGCCTGCCACTTACACTCACACACTGCCACTACTCACCCAGGGATATGAGGGTGAGGTATTGGGGTGGGGGGAGATTGGGGAAGTCCTTGAAGAAGTGGGTGTGGGGGGAGGGGGCAGCAGGCTAGGCGGGTGTAAGATGGCACTCGGCTCTGCTCTGCTGGGTAGGGAAGGATAGCAGGATTGGTTGGTTGTGTGGGTGGATGGGTTGGGCATGGTAGGATAGCATTAGGGTTGCTTGGGCAGGGCTGTTAGGTTGGGTAGGGCAGGATAGTGTTGAATTGAGCCTGGCATGGTATGACAGGGCACAGCCTCATGAGATAAACAGGACTAGGCGGGTGAGGGCATGCAAGAGAGCAAAAGTCAAGACAGAATATACGTAAGAATAGGGAAGGGCAGGAAAAGGCAGAGCAAAGCTAAACAGACAAGAAGTGGGAAGGGCAGGATAGGACAAAACTGGAAAGAAAACAGAGCAGGGGAGGGCTAAAGTGAACAGACCAGAGCAGAACACAGAACAGTGGTGAGTTGGCCAGATCTTATCTCAGCAGGACAGGAAAGGGAAGAGCAAGTCGGGGCAAACCAAAAGAAAGGTAAGGCTGGGCAAGACTATATGCAGGACAAGTAATGGCAGAGTAAAGTAGGGAAAGCCAAAGGAGAGGCAAGGCGAGGCAGAACAGGGTAGCAAGGCGACAATAACAGTGGCAGTGAAGGAATGTGATATGGGTAAAGGGGACAATACATGAGACCCACTGAGAAACTGCCAGAGTTTGGACCACTATTAAAGGGAAGGGTGAAGGGGAACAGATGAGGGAAGAGAGAGGGGAAAGAACAGATGAGGGAAGCGAGAGGGGAAAGAACACATGAGGGAAGCGAGAAGGGGAAGAACACATGAGGGAAGAGAGAAAAGAACAAATGAGGGAAGAGAAAAGAACAAATGAGGGAAGAGAGGGGAAAGAACAAATGAGGGAAGAGAGGAAATAACAAATGAGGGAAGAGAGAGGGGAAAGAACAATTGAGGGAAGAGAGAAAAGAACAAATGAGGGAAGAGAGGGGAAAGAACAAATGAGGGAAGAGAGAAAAGAACAAATGAGAGAAGAGAGAGGGGAAAGAACAGATCAGGAACGGGTGAGACAATGAAACAAGAACCTAAAAGAGAGGAGAGATCCATGGAGCAGGACAGGGAGATGGGGAAGCAAGGAAAATAAAAAGTGCAGGAAAGAGTGACATGAGGAAAAGGGGAGGGAGGGAAGTGAGAGAAAAGGGTTTAGGGGAAATAGAGGAGGAACTGTAATAATAAATGAAGAGAATGAAATATACTAAAGGAGGGAGAACAAAAAGGATAAATAGGAATGATAGGTGAAGGAGGTATAAAGAGAGAGCAAGGGGGTCAACCAATACACGAGAGAGAGAGAGAGAGAGAGAGAGAGAGAGAGAGAGAGAGAGAGAGAGAGAGAGAGAGAGAGAGAGAGAGAGAGAGAGAGAGGAGAGAGAGAGAGAGAGAGAGAGAGAGAGAGAGAGAGAGAGAGAGAGAGAGAGAGAGAGAGAGAGAGAGAGAGAGAGAGAGATAATGCAGTTGGAGAAGATGAAATAAAAATAAGATATGGGAGTGTTTAAGAGACGTATGAGAGAAGGAGAAATGAGGCTACAGAGGGTTGAGTGTGAGGGAGGATGAGAGAAAGGGTGAGGACGGATGAATGGAGGGAAGTGGGACAAGGAGGAGGGAAGAGAGAAGGGAGCAAGGGTGAAGGAGGGAAGGAGAGAGGGGATGCAAGGGTGAAGGAGGGAAGGAGAGAGGGGAAGCAAGGGTGAAGGATCGAGGGAGGGAGTGAGGGAAGGATCGAGGGAAGGAAGGATCGAGGGAAGGAAGGATCGAGAGAGGGAAGGATCAAGGGAGAGAGGGAAGGAGATAGGGAGGGAGGGAGGGGTTACGAGACACCTCTCTGATTGCCTCAAGTAGCAGCAGCTTTGTATGAGGGTGAAGCTTGTACCCTCACTTCTCTCTCTCTCCTCTCTCTCTCGTAAAAGTCAACCAGTATACAGTTGTTGTTGTTGTGCTGGCATTCTCTCTCTCTCTCTCTCTCTCTCTCTCTCTCTCTCTCTCTCTCTCTCTCTCTCTCTCTCTCTCTCACACACACACACACACACACACATGCATGTAAAAGTCAACCAGTATACAGTTGAAGGTGTGCTGTTTTTACTTATAATATTCGCTGTCTGTCACAACCTATATAATGCCACATACCAACAATATGATGTCATTGAATATATAAATGATGTCTGTGTGTGTGTGTGTGTGTGTGTGTGTGTGTGTGTGTGTGTGTGTGTGTGTGTGTGTGTGTGTGTGTTGTGTGGTAGTGTGTGTGTGGTGTGTGTGTTGCGAAAACATTGTCTATACAGCGTTATCCGGAGGTAAAAATCCAATAAATAAATAAACAAAATCTATATAAGGTAATCGAAAAACAATAATAACATGTGACCCCTTTGGATGCTACTAATTTCCCCTATATATACCATGAGAGACAGACAGGTTTCCTCGGTATAGGTGTTTGTTTTTGTGGCACATTGTGGAGAAACCAGTCCACGTCCAATTCATCCTTCCTTCCTTCCCTCGTCATCACAGTGTAATCCTGGTCATTCGGGATGGATTTATAGCAGTAATTAGTCTTATCTGATCGGTTTTATGATTTACAGTACAGGTGGGAAGGGAATCATTTTTTTTCCTATCTTATCTGAAATTTATATACAGCAGAATATACGCAGAAAGTGCATTTAAGATCATATTATTATTCAGAAGAGAATCAGTGCATTCTTCGCCAGGATAAAATAATATAAGACTAAAAATAACAGACACAATAGGAATACTACCCTCAATCCATTTTCATTATTCTACTTTCTCACATTTAAGATATTCGCGTTAAAGTTTGCTTCGGATCATCAAGACTGATTTACTGTACATAATAAGGTTAGTGGAGAAAGGAACAAGAGTGACGACAAAATCTTCGCTGTACAGTATATACCCGTAAATAATCCGAAAGTATAAAATAAGTTGGGTGGTCTCGGTAAACTACTGGATACATCTGATATTGGAATCCTGAAGGACGGTATATAATAAATGCTTCACCTTTCTCATGGACAAGGATAGTTTTATAAAGTTTAGTGGAGAGAGGGACGAGATTAATAACAAAACCTTTGGTGTATATAGGCTACCAGTAAATAAATTGAATATTAATAAAGAAAATACAAACAATATGAAACTAAGATACCTCTGATATTGGAATCCTGAAGGAGTGAGGTATTAATGCTTCACCTTTCTCGAGGATAAGGATTGTTCTATAAAAGTTCGTGGAAAGAGAGAGAGAGGGTTGGCTAAAGTGACCACAAATGATATGCTGTAAATTCATGTAAATAAACTGAATATATAAAAAGTACATACAATTATTTTTTATGAACTAGGTTGCCTCTGATGTGGAAGGGTGAGTGTCAAGCCAGGGTGTGCAATGTTACTAACGCTTCACCTTTCTCATTGACACACACACACACAGACTGACAGACCTGGTGCCATTGTCAGCAGCCAATCAGCGGTGCGACGAGGGAAACGTTTGATGCTTACACCTCTCTACTGATCCAAAATTAGAAACGTTTGATGCGCGATATATTCACATGCAGGAATTAGAGGGAGATTCTTTTGAGTGTAAATTGGTGGGCTACTTATTCCTGGAAACTATGCCAGAAACACATCCTTCATTAATATAACATCAAGGTCGCCTATATCGTGACATAGTTTGAACAAATCACAGACCTTTCACGTCACCAAACAAGAGAATCTCCCCTTACGGACCCTTGATGTAGTCAGATAATTGGAGGAGGTGAGAGTCCTTCAAACAATGCCACGAACACCATCTATATTGAATGAGCCTGTTTTGTGGCATAGTCAGGAGGAATCAGAAGCCAATAAGTCTCAGACACGATCAAATGGTCCTTAAAAGGGGACAACTCTTATTTGGTCAATCTGAGAGCTATTAGTTCCTCCAAACTATCCTGGGAAGTAAATCACGTTAATATTACCAATGGGATATCTGTTGTGTGATATAGTTTGGAGGATTCAGTATTCATCAAATTTACCGTCAACAGTTTTACCGCTTCCAATCTGCTCTCAAGGGTTTTCACGACCCATGCAAATCTACAGAATAAAGATATGATGTTTGTATTTATATATGTATATATGTATGTATGTACTCCTGTGACAGAAATAACGGCACATCGTAGAATAACTATATGATTTCTGTGTGTGTGTGTGTGTGTATGACAGCTATTAATAACGTGCATCGCAACGCAATATAGGTAAGAACAATGTGCCGTTAAAAAAGCAGTTATCTGAAGAATAAAGTAACTCCTAGGTGCAGTCCAATGGAGCCATCCTTGCTACACACAGTTATGATTCATTCATTGCCTTTTCCATTCGAGAGTGAGCTATCCTTATGTCCTCCCTTTGCAATAACTCAGGATTGACTCTCGGGGAATGAAAATAATCTTCTATCAAATATGAGCAGAGTCCTTCCGGGCATCTGAATATATTATGAAGAAATGAAAGAAATGGAAATGAAGGAAGAGCGGAAGATATAATAAGAATAGAGGTGCTGGTGTGAGAAACTGTGTAGTAATGAGTAGTAATATAAAGGAGGTAGTAATATAAAGGAGTGGCGTGGGGAAATATACGTTCATGAGTGTGACTTGTGATTCTGAAAATTCTACTTCCTGATAGAATAAAAAAAATGATATGGTGTATTGAAGAAGACGATGA